>BSBK01005269.1:600000-810000 GCA_027943335.1 Chamaecyparis obtusa | reverse complement strand
TCTATAATATTCTCCCTCTGGTTCTCATTTGATCCTTCTTCTATGAGTGTAGATATTTTTAGAGCAATATCCTCTTCAAATTTGATGTCTTTGTTAATATCAATAGTTTCATGTCCTGGCATGTATACCCTGTATCCTTTAGTAGTTTCACTGTAACCAACAAATATTCCTTTCTTTCCAGATGATTCTAGTTTGGTTCTTTTCTCTTTAGGAATGTGTACATACACAGGACATCCAAAGATTCTCAGATGGCTTAGATCTGGTTTCTTCCCTGTAAAAGTTTCTTCAGGTGTGATGTTTTCTAGGATAGAGTGAGGACACCTATTTTGAATGTATACGGCAGTATTAGATGCTTTGGCCCAAAATGAGGTATGAAGATTTTGATCATGCATTATGGCCTTGGCAGCTTCAATAATGGTTCTATTTTTCCTTTTTGCTACTCCATTTTGTTGAGGATTATATGGTACTATATACTCCCTCTTAATCCCAATAGATGTGCAAAATTCTTTAAAATTTTCAGAGATTTATTCACCTCCATTGTCAAATCTTAGTGTTTTTATTTTCTTCCTAGTATGGTTTTCCACTAATGCCTTAAACTCTTTGAGTTTCAGTAATACTTCATTTGATTCTTTTAGTTTAAGAAAGTAGATCCAGGTTTTCCTAAAGTAATCATCAATGAAGATTACATAGTATGAAAAACCTCCTAGTGAGAGAGTTGACATAGGTCCACATAGATCCGTATGTATGAGTTCTAATACAAATTTTGTTTTATGTTCACTAGAAGGAAAGGATTTTTTGATATTTTTTCCTAGGGCGCATCCTTTACAAGTACTAATATGATTTGATGTTAGATTAGGTATGGTTGTGGTGATTTTCTTTATGGAAGGAAGAGTGCTAAATCCAAGATGACCTAATCTTTTGTGCTAGAGTTCATTAGAGTTTGATACTTCATGACATAGAGCTGATTTGTGGTCAATGCCTAATTTGTATAAGCTTCCATCCCTATGACATATAGAAATGGCATTTTTTTTATATTAGTATTTTTAGTCCACATTAACACTTTATCTTCTTGGAAAGTGACTCGATAGCCTTGATCTGCTAAGCCTAAAATAGAGACCAAGTTCCTTTTTATGCCTAGTACAAAGAGAACATCTTTCAATAGTAGAGTTACCCTTGTTTTCAACTTGATTGAGCAGGTACCAATTCCTTTTGCTAGATAAGTGGTGTTTTCTCCAATTGTAACTTCTTCAGAGGAATCTTCCTCTAGGGTTTCAAATTGATCTCTAAATCTAGTTATGTATCGTGATGCTTCGCTATCGATTATCCAAATATTTTTGTTGGAGTTTACTTCACTCGATAAGGCTAAGAAAAATAGAGATATTTTAGCCCCTTTGACTTCAGCTAATGCAACTTGAATTTTCTTCCTCTCTGGACAGAACCTATGTGTATGTCCAAGCTTATCACATTTATAGCACTGTACTTTGGAGAAGTCTCAATTTTTGTGGTTTTTGTTATGGTTTCCCTTCTTATGTTTAAATTTATGTTTCTTGCCTTTGAAGTTTGAATGAGTATTTAGAGCTTGAATCTCATCTCCTTTGGTAGGCCCAATCCCTCTGATATTAACCGAGATTCCTCTTGAGTGCATTCATTCTTGAGTTGATCAAACTTAGGTAGAGAGAAACGTCAAGTTATACATTGAGTAAAAGATTCCCATGTAATGGGTAATCCTCAAAGGGATATTAATGTTAACTCCATGTCATCAATATTATTTCCAATGGTGGATAGTTGATCTCTTAATTCAAAAATTCAAAGAAAGTAAGATGTAATGGTTTCCCCTTTGTTCATTTTTAGATTCAAAATTTATTTGAGAGTAAGTAATCTACTTGTATTATTAATCTCAAATGTCTCTTGAAAGTTTTGAATACTTTGTTGCCTGAATTTCAGTCACCCATTTTTTTTTTTGGCAATATTGGAGTCAAATAATCAAGTCAGTCTGGTCAGTCTGGTGTCTAGGTCTAAGTCTTCCCTAGGATAGGAAGTCTTTGTCGAGTTCTCCTTCAATTTCCATCTTGTTTCAAGCCGGGTGGGTGTTTTCAAGGTTTCATTATTATGGGTAGGTTATAGATCCCAACCCGACAAGGATAATATGCTCTTAATTGGTGATCTTTCTCAGGCAGAATGGCAATTGGAGGCCATGATTTCCAGACACTCATAAGGAATCAAAAAAATGGTTTTTCATATGGATGATGCAATGATAGAATTGATGTGGACTACTCAAAGAGGTTTATCCCATATGTCAATGTGCAGAGGATACATTTCTTTGTATAAGTAATCCTTGCAGATTTGATCCCAGGACTATTGCAATGTTCCTAACTTTCAATGATGACAGAGGCAAAAAGTTTTCCTGAATTGTTTCAAGTCATATTGAATCTGAATTTGGTGTTCCCTTTTAGAATAATCCATGAAGTTATGAAGTGGTACTGTTTTGAGCATTTTGTTGTTAGAACAGTGTGGGATTTTCTTCTTCTCCCATTGCATTTGAAAAGTTTTGAAGAAATACATATCATGTGAAAAGAAACTGAGCTCTTGGCATCAGTTGTATAGAAGATATAATATCCTAAGAGCTACGGTTTAGTACATATATCACATTATTGATGGAGTTGAATTCCCTTCATCTGATAGCCTTTGATCAAGAAAATAATAATGAACTGCTTACCACATTGTGTTGAAATGGGTGACAGTGCTTAATGATTAGCATAAAGGCACCATTAGAATAGAGAATATGGATAATGTGATTTGTGTCATGATGTGAACAGAAAATGGAAAGAGAATCAGAAAGATGGATCGAAAGTAGTGACTATGCATTTGAATAAGTTCTCATTTCAAGCTCGGGTCTTAGCCTTTTCGACATTGAATGTGTCTTTTAGAGGTAAATCAAAGTTGTTATTTTTCATATTAAAGATGCATTGATCAGTTTTGGTGATCAGAAGAACTGAAAACAGTAAATATGAAAAATGGTTTAAGCTTCATTTCAAGTTCAGGTGTGCCTTTTTATATACAATATAGCCAAACTCGTGCCCATCTAATGCATTTCCCACAGTCAATTAAAGTTGATGTTTTGCATGATTTGAATGCTTGGATTAGTTATTTGGACCTTAACGATCCCATTAGTGAAAGCAAACTATGATTTGAAGCTGAAATAATGGAGATAAGGCAAGGAAGATACTCTAATTGTGTTCAGTCGCATGATCACATGAATATAATAACAGCATTGTGATCATGTGACAAGGTGAAATCGAAGCCTGGGCATGTAAGAAAATTCAATGACAGGAAAGACTAAATGGATGATGGTCTATTGGAATCCATGTGTGCCAGTAGTAAAGCGGTCGCATGATCGCAAGGAATAAAAAAATGTCTTGCGATCATGTGAAAAGGTAAATAGTTAATGTTGGTACGTGTGCAGAAGTGGAAGGAATATGCTTTGAGGCAAAGCAGGATTTCGCCACATGGATTGACACCCGAGCTTGGCATAAAAGAAAGAGGAGTGGTCGCATGATCGCATGAATATAATAACAGCCTTGCGATCATGCGACAAGGCAAAAAGTGATTGTCACCCGAGCTTGGCATAAAAGAAAAGGTTATTATTTAAAAGTTTAAAGGCATGTGCTTTAAGTTACATAAGCACTTAAAGTTGACGGGTGGAAAATAGTTAATCCACCACTCCACTGTTATGGGTTCGGCACCTATTATATATGATTTCCGCAAAGAACATTTGAAAGTGATGTAGTCTATTAGTTGTGGTATCGATAATGGATTTTTCAGAGATCGATGGGCTTCTCAATGGAATAAATTAAAGATGATTCCAGTATTGAAGTTCTTAAAGGAAGTGATAAATGTCACTGTATCAGCTACAGAAAACAGGAAGAATAATAGTATAGATATGTCAAGCACAGTGTTCTTATTGGATGTCTTTTATTTTCATGATGATAAGACATGACTCACCATTAATTTAAAATTATAACCAGAGCTAGTTGAAGGTTGATTTCTTATAAAACATAGAACAGGGATTTTGGCAGTGATGATTCTTTCATGGAAACAATCATGCAAATGTTCCTGTAGCATCTTCAAGTGTATGTTGTAGAAGTCTATTCATTTCACCTTCTTGAAGGAAAATTAGATGAAGAGACAAAGTCGTTTGGCCTCCTTTGTTGTAATGTCAAAAGCAGCTGTCTCTAGTCTTTCCAAATTTTAGAATTTGAAACACTTCATATTCTCATGAAGGCCATATGATGTAATCTCTATATAAACTGATGAAAAAGTAAATACAAAGGTCGGCAAATTTTTGGTGTAGAATACTTGATGTTGCAGAGACAATTGAAAGTGTTTTATGTCAATGATTTTCTATTCCAATTAGTTATTTAGATGGTTCTTTCTCTTTCATCTAAGTTGCAGTAGGAAGGAAATGATGTTTCATTCCCTATTTTCGAAGATGTGAATAAACTCAGTAGGATGTGTTGTAGGATATTTGGAGAAGAACTAGTTAGAGGTTTTTCATTTTCGTATGTGATGTTGTTTCATTGTGTTGAATTGATAATAGTGAGTGAACAGAGTTTTATTTCATTGTTTTCAGTTTAACCAATCAGTAAAATAATCAGAGAGTTATAACTGGTTATGAGATTGCATCACCATACTTCATTTGCATTCCATAAACTGCATTTTCATTTTGTTGTGTTGTGGGAGTCATAAGATTGTGAATACCACAAACATAACATCCTTGCATTTAGATCCATGCCTGAGTTTCACTTGCCTGGGTGAAACTTGGTTTCCTCTTCT
This sequence comes from Chamaecyparis obtusa, assembly GCA_027943335.1. Lineage (NCBI taxonomy): Eukaryota > Viridiplantae > Streptophyta > Pinopsida > Cupressales > Cupressaceae > Chamaecyparis > Chamaecyparis obtusa. Next base: position 805,167 of record BSBK01005269.1, on the reverse strand, counting down.
GCTCTCGGGTTAAGAGCATACCCCGTGTTAGTTTTAGGAGCAAAACATAATTCATTGAATATCATTCACATAGGGAGCTGTACCTACCAATTCAGAGAAAAGCCAGTAATTATAGAGTGGCTTTTCAACTGTTGTATTCAGATATTGTTCATAGTTTGGGCATTAAGAGTTATTTTCATTAGTAAAAAAGGACAAATCTGTTTACTAACAGATTTTTGGTGACTCTACTGGGGAGTTGGAAAGAAGATCAGTGCTGGAGATTGTATTTCTAGTTTTATTTTTATCTCTGCTTGAGATTGGCAACTCTGTGTCTTTAAAAGAATTCTATTACATATCAGAGTTTGAAGGTTTTGAAAGTTCTTGTCATTTAGGTTCCCAGCTTATGTTTTTGGAAACTAAGAGGAAGAACATATTAATTTTTCAAGCTACATTATTAATTTTCTCTACTCTCAGAGATTGGTGACTCTATTCTAGTTCTCATAGCCTTGGTTGAGAAGTCCAATGTTTACATTTTCAAATTTTATTATCTCTAGCTTGCAGAGATTGGTGACTCCATTGTAAAAAAGACCATGCCTATTGAAATAGTGAAATGGGAGAGACCAGACCTTTCCTTTATAGAACTTAGCCAAACTACTGATCCTATTTTGCATGATATGTTTGAAACCTTGTTAAAAAATGCAATAAAGATGAATCTGAATGTTACAGGAGATCATGCAACTATGCTATTATGGAGAAAGATTTGTGCGAGATATCACTTGCTGAAAGAGGAGGAAGTGAAGACAAAAATTTTGCAGCTAAGTAAAGAACTAAAGTTGGATGATGATGAAGTATCAGAGATCTCACATGATCACGTCTCTTACAATTTTTCAATCCTGAATGAACTAAGGGTTCAATCAAGAAAGCAAACTAAAAGAAAACCCACATTTGAAGAGATAGATGTTGAAAGTGATTTCAATTTACAACTCCTTTGGTCTGCGTTTAAATAAAGTATATATGAAGCTGAAGAAATTGGATTAAGCTTCTCTATTCTGCTGTTAAAGGGTGTATATCAAAGGTATTTTAATGTTCAAAAAAGAAAAGAAATATACCTTTCAGCCCATGTTCCTGATAAAAAACCAGTAAATGAAGAGATCATATCAACCAATGGTTTGAATAATGGAAAACAAGAGATGCCCTGGTTTCTGGAAGCACAACTTTCAGCAAATGAAGGCGGCCTTTTCAGTGAGAAAGAATTGGTAAGAACAATAGACAAAGAATTTCCTTTCATGCCTTCATTTACTTCTGATTTTAAAAGTTTCAGATTTGAAGAAAATAAGGATAAACTGTTGCATGAAGATAATCAGATAGTTAATACATCTCTGGAACATGAAGAGTTTAATTTCATTGAAGATTTTGGCAAGACTGATTTTCAATTTGCAAAGGTTAAGGGTGATCCTATTTTCCTTGAAGAAAATATTAATCCTCTTAATGAATTTAGTATTGAAAAGAAAGTGAAATTTGAAAATGTAGTTGAAGAGATGACAAGCAAAATTGAAAGAGAAATAGATGGGGATTATGTTTCAAACTGTTATCTTCCTGAAGATTATCCTGAGACTGATGTGCTATCAAAAGGTGAAATCCTTGGTGTTATTGAAAAACATGATAGGTGTGACTCTTCATCCGTTACAGCTGATAGGGATCCAATGCAAGAACCACTTTGCTTCCAAACTAATGCAATATTGGGTTTTCCTAATCATATGAATACACATGAAAAGGCTGCATTATGTTTTAGTAATCATCCTACTGAATCTGAGAATGCGGTTAAAGAAATTGGTGCAAATATTGAACAGGAAGAGATTTCAATGGCTAATGAAGTATTGAAGCATCATGTAGAAGATAAAGAATTAGATGAAGATTTTCCTGATTTTGAAATGAAGAATGATCAAACCATGGTGTCAACCACATGTGGATCTTCTACAGTCAATTCAAATATTAAAGTTTTGAATTCAGAGGAACATTTTTCAGATTTGACAAATACTAAAGATGAAAAAGATGTTTCAATTCTGGTAGAGTCTGTGGGTAATAAAGAATCATCCAGTTTTAGCCCAGGCTTGAAATCTGAAGTTAACAATGCTTGCAACTATTTTGATGCTGGTATTTTTGACAATTTTGTTGGCAATGAAATAAACATATGTGACTGTTTTCCAATAGTATATACAAAATCTGATGATTGTCTTTCTCCTTCACCAAAGAAGTTAGAACATGTGGAAAATGGGGATGCATTTTTCAGCTCTGGTTTGAAATCAAAAGTTATTTTTGACAGTGCTTGTAAACGGTATGATGATATTTCTCTTCTAAAAGATTTGCAATGTTCTGATTTTGCTAATCTTGATTTGAAAGTTGATATCTCTACTAAGGATCATGATAGAGCAAATAGAGATGATAATGCTGAAAAAGATGAAATGAATTATATTCCAGTAGTGCATTCAGAATATGTCGAATATTTTTTTCCATCACAGAAGTTTGAGTATGCAAGAAAGGATGTACATGAAAACATAGATGAATCAGAGATCTATAATGAGGCATGGTTGTTTGGAAAGGTCCTGTGTGTCATCATGTTGCAAGAGGCTTTGGGGCTTATTTTCAACAATGAAGGAGTAGCCAAGAGTTATCAATGTTGTTTCAAATTGGTAGAGCATCTTCCTCTATTCAGGAAAGGTTCATTCTTCTCTCTTCCTGTAAATGGCCACATATGAATCTTTTCTTGCTTTTGGTCCTGCAGATGAGGTCTCCTCACCTTTTGTAAATAGGTTTTCTTTCCAATTTTGGTGTGTCTAGTGTAGCCTTTTCTTTCTTGGTTGTTTTTGGTTGTTTTCTCTTGCTTTGTTTTATTCTTCCCTACTCCCCTCCACCCTCCCTGTATGCATTTTCTCATTGTTCTTTTTGGTCTAGACTCCGCAACCCAATGCATAAGGCACTTGTTTAACCAGAAATGTTGGATTCTCTATGCACTTTGCAGTACATATCCCCCAGTCAGAGCCAACTGTTGCCTGATTTTCAGTCACCCATTTTTTTTTTGGCAATATTGGAGTCATATAATCAAGTCAGTCTGGTCAGTCTAGTGTCTAGGTCTAAGTCTTCCCTACGATAGGAAGTCTTTGCCAGGTTCTCCTTCATTTTCCATCTTGTTTCAAGCCGGGTGGGTGTTTTCAAGGTTTCATTATTATGGGTAGGTTATAGATCCCAACCCGGCAAGGATAATATGCTCTTAATTGGTGATCTTTCTCAAGCAGAATGGCAATTGGAGGCCATGATTTCCAGACACTCATAAGGAATTAGAAAAATGGTTTTTCATTTGGATGATGCAGTGACAGAATTAGTGTGGACTACTCAAAGAGGTTTATCCCATATGTCAATGTGCAGAGGATACATTTCTTTGTATAAGTAATCCTTGCAGATTTGATCCCAGGTCTATTGCAATGTTCCTAACTTTCAATGATGACAGAGGCAAAAAGTTTTCCTGAATTGTTTCAAGTCATATTGAATCTAAATTTGGTGTTCCCTTTTAGAATAATCCATGAAGTTATGAAGTGGTACTATTTTGAGCATTTTGTTGTTAGAATAGTGTGGGATTTTCTTCTTCTCCCATTGCATTTGAAAAGTTTTGAAGAAATACATCTCATGTGAAAAGAAACTGAGCTCTTGGCATCAGTTGTATAGAAGATATAATATCCTAAGAGCTACGGTTTAGTACATATATCACATTATTGATGGAGTTGAATTCCTTTCATGTGATAGCCTTTGATCAAGAAAATAATAATGAACTACTTACCACATTGTGTTGAAATGGGTGACAATGCTTAATGATTAGCATAAAGGCACCATTAGAATAGAGAATATGGATAAGGTGATTTGTGTCATGATGTGAACAGAAAATGGAAAGAGAATCAGAAAGATGGATCGAAAGTAGTGACTGTGCATTTGAATAAGTTCTCATTTCAAGCTCAGGTCTTAGCCTTTTCAAGCATTGAATGTGTCTTTTAGAGGTAAATCAAAGTTGTTATTTTTCATATTAAAGATGCATTGATCAGTTTTGGTGATCAGAAGAACTCAAAACAATAAATATGAAAAATGGTTTAAGCTTCATTTCAAGTTCAGGTGTGCCTTTTTATATACAATATAGCCAAACTCGTGCCCATCTAATGCATTTCCCACAGTCAATTAAAGTTGATGTTTTACAGGATTTGAATGCTTGGATCAGTTCTTTGGACCTTAACGATCCCATTAGTGAAAGCAGACTGTGATTTGAAGCTGAAATAATGGAGATAAGGCAAGGAAGATACTCTAATTATGTTCAGTCACATGATTGCATGAATATAATAACAGCCTTGCGATCATGCGACAAGGTGAAATGGAAGCCTGGGCATGCAAGAAAAGTCAATGACAGGAAAGACTAAACGGATGGTGCTCTGTTGGAATCCATGTGTGCCAATAGTAAAGTGGTCGCATGATCGCAAGGAATAAAAAATATCTTGCGATCATGCGAAAAGGTAAATAGTTAATGCTGGTAGGTGAAGTGGAAGGAATATGCTTCAAGGCAAAGCAGGATTTTGACACGTGGATTGACACCCGAGCTAGGCATAAAAGAAAGAGGAGTGGTCGCATGATCACATGAATATAATAACAATCTTGCGATCATGCGACAAGGCAAAAAGTGATTGTCACCCGAGCTTGGCATAAAAGAAAAGGTTATTATTTAAAAGTTTAAAGGCATGTGCTTTAAGTTACATAAGCACTTAAAGTTGACGGGTGGAAAATAGTTAATCCACCACTCCACTGTTACGGGTTCCGCACCTGTTATATATGATTTCTGCAAAGAACGTTTGAAAGTGATGTAGTCTGTCAGTTGTGGTATCGATAATGGATTTTTTAGAGATCGATGGGCTTCTCAGTGGAATAAATTAAAGATGATTCCAGTATTGAAGTGCTTAAAGGAAGTGATAAATGTCACTGTATCAGCTATGGCAAACAAGAAGAATAATAGTATAGATATGTCAAGCACAGTGTTCTTATTGGATGTCTTTTATTTTCATGATGATAAGACACGGCTCACCATTAATTTAAAATTATAACCAGAGCTAGTTGGAGGTTGATTTCTTATAAAACATAGAACAAGGATGTTGGCAGTGATGATTCTTTCATGGAAACAATCATGCAACTGTTCCTGTAGCATCTTCAAGTGTATGTTGTAGAAGTCTATTCATTTCACCTTCTTGAAGGCAAATTAGATGAAGAGACAAAGTCATTTGGCCTCCTTTGTTGTAATGTCAAAAGCGGCTATCTCTAGTCTTTCCAAATTTTAGAATTTGAAACACTTCATATTCTCATGAAGGCCATATGATGTAATCTCTATATAAACTGATGAAAAAGTAAATACAAAGGTCGGCATATTTTTGGTGTAGAGTACTTGATGTTGCAGAGACAATTGAAATTGTTTTATGTCAATGATTTTCTGTTCCAATTAGTTATTTAGATGGTTCTTTCTCTTTCATCTAAGTTGCAGTAGGAAGGAAATGATGTTTCATTCCCTATTTTCGAAGATGTGAATAAACTCAGTAGGATGTGCTATAGGATATTCGGAGAAGAACTAGTTAGAGGTTTTTCATTTCCATATATGATTTTGTTTCATTGTGTTGAATTGATAATAGTGAGTGAACAGAGTTTTATTTCATTGTTTTCAGTTTAACCAATCAGTAAAATAATCAGAGAGTTATAACTGGTTATGAGATTGCATCACCATACTTCATTTTCATTCCATAAATTAAACTAACAAGCTCTAACTATCATCAATGGAAGACGCATGTTTTCTTCCTCTTTCATTTTAAACATTTTCTTGAAGTTGCCACAGATGCGACTCTTGAACCGGCTGCCAGTGCTTCTCAAACTGACAAAGATGCATGGCAAGGTAAGAACGATGAAGCACTTGGTCTAATTGGACTCTCCATCAGTCCTGACCTCTATGTTTTGATTGGACATTGCACCAAAGTTCACGTAGCATGGGACATCTTGAAGCAAACCTATGACATTTCCTCTTAATCACATAAGATTCAGCTCCAAGACAACTTGGAAGACCTAAGGTATACAAATTTTAAATCTATGGATGAATTTTTACTCAAATTTGATGCTATTAGAACTCAGTTAAATGGTTTAAATGTTACTCTTACAGATATTAGATTGATTACTATAATTCTTAAGAAATGTCTCCCTAAGGAGTTTCAGCAATTTATCACTAACATCCACTCTCAGCTTGCTATTTCTAGTTTAGCTCCTCTTTTAACTTATCCTATTTTTCAAAATTTGTTGCGCCAAGAGGAGGCAAAATTATTGCAATTTGGTACTATTAAATCTTTTGAACATGCTTTTGTATCTAAAACTCAAAATCACAATAATAAGTCTCATACTAATCATCATAATAATAATCATCATAACAATAACCATTCTAATAAAAATAATAATTATCGTAACAATAACAATAATCATCATAATAATGGTTATTCAAATAATAATAATTATAATTATTATTATTCAAACAAGTCTAATTCTAGGCCATCATACAACAATAATTACTAATTATAATAATCAACAAAATCGGAAACCACATTGTACTTATTGTGGTAAAGATGGTCACCTAACTAATCATTGTTTTAAAAAGAAAAATGATAAGCAGCCAATGAATAACAATAATCAAAATAAATTTCAAGGTAATCAATCTCGTCATGCTTTTACTACTTGTTATAAAACTTCTCATGCATTAGAATGGATTATTGATAGTGGCGCTTCTCATCATGTTACATCTCATAGAGAAGTTTTTGATTCTTTACAACCTAATACTACTAATATTCCTATTCAATTAGCTGATGATAGTAGTTGCAAAGTTGATGGATTTGGTGATGTTAATGTTCCAAATGGAAAATTACACAATGTTCTTTACGTTCCTGAATTGAAATCCAATCTTCTTTCAGTTGCTCAATTATGTCAAGATTAAAAAGTTGAATTTCATAAGGATATGTGCTCTATTATTGAGCCTAACACTGATCTTGTTGTTGCTAATGCTAAGATGGATCATGATAACTTGTTTAAATTCTATGAGTTTGCCTCTTCTAGGTACTCTTTAAAAGTGAATATCGATTTCAATAGATGGCATGAAAGACTTGGCCATTTGAATTCTAATTATATTTCTAGATTGCTAAAATCTAACATGGTTGAAGGATTACCTCCTCTTGTTCCATCTAAAATTACATGCACAGGGTGCATGAGTGGCAAAATGAAAAGGGAGCCCTTTCCTCATAGTACTTCATGGAGGGTGTCTCATAAGTTACATCTTATTCATAGTGATCTTTTGGGTCCAATGGAGAATAACTCAATAAAAGGTTCAAAGTATGCTCTTACCTTTGTGGATGATTTCACTAGAAGAATTTGGATTTATTTCTTGCATAATAAAGATCAAGTTCTTGACACATTTTCTGAATTTAATATGTTTGTGGAAAGGCAATCTGGTTCTACACTTAAAATTCTTAGAACAGATAATGGTACTATATATGTTAACAATGCATTTCATTCTTACTTGAGATCTTTTGGTATAAAACATGAGCTTACTCCTCCTTATACACCACAACAAAATGGTGTGGCGGAAAGGAAGCATAGAACTATTGTGGAAATGGCTAGATGTATGTTACATGCTAAAGATTTACATTACAAGTTATGGGCTGAAGCAATGGCTTGTGCCACTTATCTTCTTAATAGAACTCCTACTAAAGCTTTGAAAGATATTACTCCCGAGGAAGCATGGTCCGGTAGAAAACCAAATTTACAACATTTGAGAATTTTTGGATCTATTGCATATGTTCACACACCCAAACAAAAAAAGGCACAAATTAGATTCTAAATCTTCTCCATTTATTTTTGTTGGGTATGATGAATTTACTAAAGGTTATAGAGTTTATGATCCTATTTCTAACAAGGTTCATATTGCAAGAGATGTTGTTATTGCAGAAAATGAAGTACATGATTGTTCCAAGGCCAAAGATGATGAATTTAAAGGGGGTATTCTTGACCTCATGGAGGACCAACCTCCTATTCTAAACCCTACTCCTAATGCACCTATTTCTATTCCTACTAGTATTAAAAAAGATGATGATGATAGTAACAATATTTCTACTCCTCATAGTGATAATTTTGTTCATAATGATGGTAATTATGTTAATAATGATGACGATGAATTTAATCCTCATAGTGATGATGAAAATGATGAATTTACTCCTCATAGTGATGTTTCCATTACTTCTAAGAGAAATCCTAAATGGTTTAAAGATTTAATTAATGAAGGTGATAATTATATTTCTAGAATGGGTGGTCTTAGACCTAGGAGACTTAATTATTGCAACTATGTTTTAATGTCTTCTCTTATGCATTCTAAAGATCCCCAAACTTTTGCTCAAGCTAAAAACCAACCTCATTGGAAAATTGCTATGCAAGAAGAATATAATAGTTTAATTTCTAATAACACTTGGGATTTAGTTACTTTACCTCATGGAAAAAATTTAGTTTCATGTAAATGGTTATACAAAACTAAGTTAAATGCAAATAATGATATTAGTAAGTTTAAAGCTAGACTAGTAGCAAGAGGTTTTTCTCAAGTTGAAGGAATAGACTATAATGAGACCTTTGCTCCTGTTGCAAAAATGCCTACCATTAAAGTTGTTCTTGCTTTAGCTGCAAAAATGAATTGGCCTATTCACCAAATGGATGTTAAAGTGCCTTTTTAAATGGTGATTTGCATGAACAAATCTATATGTCTCAACCTCCTGATTTTATTAAAGAAGGCCATGAACATCTATTATGCAAACTAAATAAATCTATCTATGGTTTAAAACAATCTCCTAGAGAGTGGTACTCTAAAATCAACACTTTCTTTATTTCTCAAGGTTTTTCTAGAAGTAAAAATGATCCTAACTTGTATATCAAGCATAGTGAAGATGACATTATTATTATCATTCTTTATGTTGATGATTTTATTCTTACTTCTAGTTCTAACCATTTAATTTCTAATATTAAGTTCCAACTTAATCAAAAATTTCAAATGACTGATTTAGGACTTTTACATTATTTCCTAGGAATGCAAATTTGGCAAACCCCTAAGGGTATTTTTATTTCTCAAAGTAAATATGCTAAGATCTTCTAGATAGATTTCATATGAATGATGCTAATCATGTTTTAATTCCATGTGAATTAGGAACTAAGTTAATGATCGATATGCAATCTCCATTCATAGATGCTACTCCTTATAGAGAACTTGTAGGTAGTTTAAATTATCTAACTCTCACTAGACCTGATTTATCTTTTAGTGTTGGTTTAGTTTCAAGATTCATATCCAAACCTCAACAAACACACTTCAAAATTGCTAAAAGAATATTACAATACATTAAAGGTACTATTAACTTAGGATTATTTTATGATGCAAATTCTATTTTCTCTTTAAAAGGTTTTACTGATTCTGATTTAGGTGGAGACCCCAATGATGGGAAATCTACTTTTGGGTATTGTTTTTCTCTTGGTTCAGGTACTATATCTTGGAAAAGTAAAAAAGATCAATCTGTTTCTCTATGTTCTACCGAAGCTGAATACAAAAGTTGTACTCATGCCTCTAAAGAAGCTATATGGCTTAGAAGAATACTTGAAGATTTGGGTCTACCTCAACAAGAACCTACACCATTATATTGTGACAATCAAAGTGCAATAGCCTTGGCAAAGAATCCAGTTTACCATGCAAAGTCAAAGCACATTTCACTCCACCACCACTTCATTAGAGAGAACATTGCAGAAAAGAAAGTTTCCCTCATCTATTGCAAAGGTGAAGATCAAGTTGCAGATATTTTGACAAAGCCTCTTTCTAGAGAAAATTTTGAGTTTCATTGCAAAAATTTGGGTTTGATACCCCTTGATGTAATCACCCCAAGTAAAGATTAAAGGGGGGTGTTAGAATTAGTAATCTTTCCTTAGTTGTTTTATTTAATTTGAGGATAAACCAAAGTATCCTCCTTTATTTATTTTAGGATATTCCTAAAGGAATCTCTTCATGTAATTTTGTCCTCTAGTCCAAGTGGGAGGACAACTCATATTTTGTAATTCCTTTGATAAGGAAAATAGATTATTCCTCCTTATGAGGATGCTCACACTTGGTACACACTAAGTATGAATGTGGCACTCATGCACATAGGGAGTTACATGCAAACTCCTTCACTCATCTCTACTTAAAGAGATATTTCTCCACACACTCAACACTAATTTTCTCACAATTTTCTCACACAATTTCTCTCCTCTTGCATAGTAGTTCTATCATATTGTATTGAGCTTCTTGCTCATATTCTTTCTCTCTCTCTTTAGGCTTTTCATGCCTCATTCATAATACACAAAGGGGTTTTTCTTTGCTTTTCCCCTTACAAAAATCTCTTGGCTCTTGTTGGATTCTTGGAGTCTTATCTTGATTTTGGCGGTTGATCTTGCATCTCTCTCTCATTTAATTTATGGTAAAACTCTTCTTGCACTTCACTTCTTAGATTGATTTTGATCTTGTTTTCATTCATTTATTTCTTCTAACATATCGTAACCCCAAGATAATTATTGCAAAGTAGATTGAGAGTAGTCGATAACAATAGACTGCAGTACGTAGTAATTACAAATTACTGCAATCCATCGTAAGTATAATATATGCAGTCAACACTATATTGAAACTGGTCATTATATAGATATATACGTCTCTCTAAGCTTTGTTATAATTATGAAGATTGGATTAATTCATTAGGGATTAGCTCAATGAGAATTTTCTAATGTTGCTTCTCTAAATTCTTTGAACAACAGATGAAGGGACGCTCTGTGACCATTCTCAAGGAATGTCAATGATGATAAGTTGGAAGAGTTGTGAGAGCCTTCATGGAAGTAATACTGGAAGATAAAAGAGAGTAATCAACTCTATCAGCTGACTTGGGGAATGAATCTCTCTTTCCTCAATTTTCTTGCCTTCCTTAAAAATGACTGTTATTTTTTGGCCTCCATCGTAGCCCCTCTTTGTGACCTTTCCTAGCACAATCCCCAAATGTAAAGGGCTCTTTGCCCTACAGCTAATCATACTTACTTGCAATGCCTTACTGGAGTTGAGTGGAGGCTCGATTACTATGTCTTAACTTCACTGGATAACGGTTTGAAAGAGTGGCTCTATTTTTTCTAGGATTTAAGACCCTCGATATGCATTTGGCTTTCCCTTCAGAGGACATGCTCAAATTTTCCTATACGGTGGAGAAATTCCAGGATCTACTCATGTAGTTCTAAGATCTTCTTGTGTAGTTCAAGAATGCCTATAAAGAACTTGAAATGTGTTTCTACTTCATGCCTCAATTCATTGTAATTAGATAATTCATCAATTTATGCCAGTATGGGAACTCTACCCATTGATCACACCGTTCTTCCATTGTGGGAATGTTATTAATGATTGAAAATTGGTATTGGAGGGATGTCAAAGTTATAAAAGCTGTGCAAAAGAAGCTAGCCAACCCAAAGATCTTGGTATGCAATTGGAATTGGAATTTTTTTTTTTAATCATGTTTTGCTAAATAATATCTATTTTTAGTGAAATAGGCCCATGCAAACAATTTTAGTCTGCAATTTTCTATTTTTATAATGCATTCATACTAGACATGCAGTACCTTGTGGATGAATTGATACTAAAAGTAGTGTGAATAGAGTTATTTTATTTGATTGAAACCAATATTTTATTCTTTACCATTCTTCTTGATTGTTTAGAGTAAATCATTCTTATGGTGATGTTTTAACATAGTCCCTCACTAAGTCAATATCAAACTTTCTTAATCTTTGTTACTCTGAGACATAAGGATATAACCCTAGTCATGGAATATTTATATTTCTTTATTATGAAAGTCTTGTGATTAACCTTCTCTAGATTTTCATATTCATCCAATCTCCTTGAATGTTCTATGGTTCATACATTATAGAAAGATTTTGAATATGCCTTCTACTTCTCTATTTTTGTTTCAATCAACCTTCTCAAAAATGAAGAACCAGGAATGAATTACAAATCATGCCAAGTGAATACTTTGACCCTCCAAGTGCTCTATACCATTTCTTAATTCACATTAGATGTTCAACCTAGTCCCTTGTGACCCTTGGGTTCAAGAGATGACGAATATCATCAAGTGATGAATAAAATATTTTGTCCCTTGAAGGACAATGTCTTTTTCCCATGGTGATGCTAGGCCTTGATCATGAAGCAATTTGATGATTTGCATAATTAATTCGTAGAGAGGTCATATTTTTTTCTTAGGTCTTTATTCACTTGTTAGAGATTATGTACATTTAGATAATATTTTATTTCAATTTAAAATTTTAGTGAAAAATAGTTAGGGTAAATTTTATAAAATTTAGTTTAAATTATATGATTTGAAATAGGCTATTTTAGCTATCTGTATCCAGGATAACTTCTAATGTTGTGTTATGATTTTCTTGTTTAAATGTTGTCCTAAAATAGAAGTGTTTATTTAATTTTACTAAGGAAATTTTGTGAATAGATGTTAGTTCATTTAATCTTATTTATGATGTTATCTTGGTTAGGAATTATTGTGTTCCTTGAGAGGTTAGGTATTGGATTTATATAACAAGGTTAATCATCATTTAGTTAAGAACTATGTTTCCCTCTTAAATTATGAAAATATAATCGATTTTCTAAATAGTGACTTATGAATAAGGGTTATAATAAATCCCAAAATGTGTATTATATTAGGTAAGCTTGTGTAAATTCTATTTATTTATTTATTTTATTTAGACGTTAATGTAATTTAAGTGTTAAAAGTTAGTTTATTTTATGTCATAAAATAATATGTTGGAAGACAAATTTTTGATAAATTATGTTATGATAATTAGGGTACTCAATTGTTACTCTCTAATTCTTGTACTATGTGTCTAATTTAATGATTATTCTAGTCATGTGAGTATTTTATTGTTCCATTTGTGGATTATGTTTTAGAACTAGTAATTTTGGCATGCATTCCCATCACAATTTTTTTTGACTCATTTCAAATTCATATCTATCCTCTTCAAAGTTATATATTGAGTTTTGACTCTAAGCCTTCACTTTATTGATTGTTCTTGTGAGGTGTGTATAATGTCTTACATAATTTAAATTTAGTTAGTCTGACTTTGAGTCATCTTTTATTGTTATGTTCATGTTGTGAACGATGAATGGTAATGTAATATGTGATGTTGAGGGTTTAATGTTGGGTTTCCTTGTGAATTACCAAAATGGGATTTTTATTGATGTTTTAATTTCTTCATGTTTCTTGAATGATAATGTTTTCATGATCTCTTATGATTGGTTTACCATGTGTTATTATTACATATTGATTTGAGGCCCAACTATGTAATTGAGGTCACATGAGGGCCTATTTTTGTCTTGGGTATTTCATGGTTGGAATCAATTAAAAGTTGATTTGATAATTGTTGTATTATGTTAGTGATGATTGGATCCAAAAGGGGACATATGCTTGAATTATGTTGTATTTGTGTTATGGTTTATATTTTAGAATCTAGAGAGGTTCCTATGGGATTCTCTACATGAGGCATTTATGATTTGGTTTTGAAGTCCCTTCTATTATGATGGTATATATGGATCTTGTTGATGATTTCATGTTTTTTAAGCTCCAAACTCCATTTTTGTGATTTCATTAGAAATGATGTATTTATGACGATCTCTTTATGGCTAATTGATTTGTGATGATCTCTTTTGGTTTTTCATTTTGGAGCGTAGGTGTGGTTTTCTAGGAGCATGGTTAGGGGTGTAGCTCACAATGGGGGTTGGGGCCCTAAGTGGTTGTCTGGGTAACCCATTGAGTATAAAATAATCTAATGATAACTTAATAAATTTTTTGAGATGGGTTAAAATACTAAAGAATATGATTATGTTACCTCCCCCATGGCCTTGAGTGCTTGTGTAGACTAGGGATGTGTTGGAGAAGGCCTAGTTACATGTGTGATATATGTCTAGTAGACCAACTCCTTGTTTGCATGAAAGGTTGTCGGTTCCACATGAGTCCTCACCTATGGGATGAGGTTTGGAGGGAGAGACTGCCAGGAAAATTGAGGATAGTTAGGGGCTATGGGATGACACTCTCCTACATGTATCTTAGGATTATTTTTAATATCCTTGTAGTTAGCCTTTGTTATCCTTGTTGTTTACCCTTATGAATTCCCTATGTTATTTCTTGGTTTTTTTGTTCCATTGTTTTGACCTTTCTTTTTTTTTCCTCTATAGTGTAGGGCCTTGTGTCTATCTCCTAGCTTGGAGGGAGTGGGCATCAGGGTTCCACGTGGTTGGGTGGAAAATATTTTTTCCATCTATTTTTCAAAGCTTTATTCATGATCTTTTGAGATGGACATGTATCTACTCTATAATTTACTATTTCATGCAACTAGATGATATTTGTTTATTGCATCATGATATGTATCTTTGATCAATTGTACTAACATACCATTGTAATCTCGTTGAGGAGATGATTATAATATGTATATGCGAACATGTTTTAGTGATTATATGTAATTCAATGATAGAAGTGGATAATTATAGATTTTGACTTTGAATATTATCATGTGACTATGTGAATCTTGATTGTAAGCTTTAAATGAATTATTCATATTTTAATCTTTCCCATTGACTCATGGTGGTGTAATTGATTTAGACATGTTTGATTATATGTTTCTAGTAGCAACGTTAGGGAACCTATGAGGATCCAATCATACGGTTAATGATAAGCATTCATGTTTGCATTCAATAATATATTGTATCATTGTTGAGTTCATGCATCATGCAGTTGTAATTTTAATGTTAGTTTCATTCTTTGTTTACAAAAAATCTCATGTTTCTTGTTTATTGAGTTGTCTTCTCGGGTTCCCTGGCAGGGGCGTTACAACTAGTTGCATGACAGAGTTGATTGAATAGATAACTTGGCTAGTAGACAGTGAATTGACTACATGACATAGCCGATTGAATAGATAACTCAACTTATTGAGAGTGAGCTGGTTGAATGAATGAAGATTGAAAAAGAAATTGATTGCATTGGTGAGAAGATTGAATTGCTTGAAAATAATAACTGTTAGTCAGTGGAAGTTAGAGGGGTGAAACTAAAGAATATAATTAGCATTAAAAAATTATTTAATTACGCATGAGAGGGAATAAATAAATTAAATTATTTATTTATTCTTAGAAGAATAAGTTAGCATTAGAGAAATGGAATAATTAAATAAAGTAATCATTTATTTCATTTTAGAAGACATAGTTAATAAATTAAATAATTAAAAATAATTATTTAATTATGGTGACAAAAATGAGAAGACTTAATTAAATAATATGATTATTTAATCAAACTCTAGAGAGAGATTAATTAAAGAAAAAAAATTATTTAGTTAATTTTTAGAGGAATAATTAGAGAATCTCGAAGGAATATTAACTAAATGTTAAATAATTAAATAATTAATTAAAATTATTCAATTATTGGGATTGGAGGGAAATGATGAGTTCAAAATTTGAATTTGAAGAAAAACACCAATTAATTAAATAATAAATATTATCTAATTAATTAAAATGAATGTTAGCAAAAAAGTCGCATGTAGACAATGGGACAACTTTTAGTGTCTACATTTTGTCCCTCTTTGAGACAATGCATTTTCAAGTGTTGTTTCAAAGAATAATAAATAAAAATCATGAACCCTTGAAAAGACATGGTAGTATCTAGGTAATATATTTCCCCATCAAAAACTTAAGGAAAAAAATATGAATAGGAGCTCAATTTGTTAACACTAAGGCTACTAATCAAGCAAAGAAAATAAATCAAAAAATGGATGTATCAGGCAAAAGTTATGGGCTTTGAAAGGTTATTTTCTACATGTCCAATACAAGTCCTATAGGATGCAAATCCACCAAGGAGAGATAGGGGTATAAATAAGTCCTAGGATGGCCATTTTCAACTCATTGTGCACATTGAGCTATTGGAAATTTCTGGAGAAGAGGATGTGTTTGAGTACATTCAGAGAGTGATGGAAGAAAATAGAGGCGATCTTCACTTGAGCGAATGAGTGTAGACCTGTTGACGACCAGAGGGTGAAGGACTAGCAATAAGTACTTGTGATTTGACACATTTTTTCTTGTAATTTGTGCATTTAAATTTGTATGAATGTAGAAAACTCATAGAAAACTTCACAATTGTATGTCACTTCCACTATAATCATCGTTGAAGTGAAGTAATCATCTAGAAAATATTATGTGTATGTTTTTGTAAATGAACCGCATTCACCTACAAAGTGACACGTGCATTATAACGGGACGACGCTACTATAGGCTTATGGATAGGTTATTATGTGATGCAAGTGTATAACTAATTTGATGCATTTGACTAGAAAAACATTAGAAAATGAAGTGATGCATTTGCATAAATCAATCAATACATTTACATTCTAGGGATAAATAGCTAACTAAGCAATGCATTTTTTAACATATGATAAATAGGAAATGCATGCATTTAATATTTTGGCATGATAGACATATCTATTGTGACTAGTTTAGGTCTTGTACTTGTCTAGATTGTAGACTCAATTTTGATCACTCTGGACAATCATCTCGAGACCCTTGAATTTAGATATCAGTTGAATCAATTTGACCGCACCTATTTAGTTTATATTGGATTGTTACATATGACCTTTATGCCCTAGAATAGGGAAAATAGGAGACTAATTATCACTTTGTGTGAGAGATGGCACTCAAAGGCCTCCTCTTTTCACCTACCCACTAGAGAGTGCACAATAAAATTGGAGGATGTGTGGCGGATACTAAGGTTTTCTATTAGGGGTGAGAGGGTAGTGTACATGCCATGGGTGTGATTGGGAGCCTTATGTGATTTTTTTGAGTGTATAGAGATTGAGTTGTGTATTAGCTAATATGAGATGAGATGGAAATATATGGTGGACACTTATGATGGATTCTTTGGGTTGTTGTATAGGGTATTGGAAAGGAAATTAGTTCCTAATATGAGAGGAGATGGGTTTTTGATGGACTAGGGAATATGGTTGCAAGTATGTGGAGTGAAAATATCATCTATGCATGGGTACCCTATGTATTAGCCATGTTATGTTATCAGTTGTATGACATTTACCACATAGCATAGTCATTATATTGTGGGGTGACACTATTATAAGTCGAGACATGGGAGCTCATATCTGTGTGCAGGATGATTTATGATAGGTAATTGATTAAGGCTAGTAAGTCATATGTGTACTATTACAGCACAATGTTACAGAGGACATACTAGGTATTGATGCCACAAACTTGATATTATGAGGGAGTTCATGTGGAAACCCTACATTGGTTTTCTACCATGAGAGTATGAGATAAAGCACCTTGAGCTTTGTCAATAGGAGAGGTAACTTATTGGTAAAATCTCCCATAATCAGAAGATTATAGATATTTAGCTTCTTGATAAGGTTTTGAGATAGTTTGGAGAGAGACAGGGGTAGTGATAGGATCTACATAGTTTCCTCATTGTAGAAAATATATGTCAGGATGGGGACTGATTATTCCTGTGGCTACCACTACTACATAGATAGATAGTTTGGTTCATCTTTATTGGGATTGGAGGCCAAATACCATTGATGCAAGTACCATGCTAGAGTATGATGCATGGTGGGCATACCACATAGATATTCCCTTAATAAATATAGGGGTAGCTATACCTATTGAGATGGCTAGAAGGGTGAGACATCAATGACATAGGATAGGGATATGGAGACATGTTTTTGGGAGGGGGAGGGGACAAGATGGAGGTTGAGTTAGTAGATATGTAGGGAGATGAGATGGGGATAAGGGGGTGATGGAGGATATGGTAGAGGAGGGGGTGGAGTAGGAGATAGTGCCCCAATACTTTCCCCAACACGAGGTGAGGGAGAGGGAAAACACATTGATGGAGAGGCAGTTAGGGGACATGAGATAGAGTATCTAGATATCATATGGAAGAGCTCAAAGGAGGGGAGTGACATAGATGAGAGTAGTTCTAGTGGTTCCATCTTAGAGGAGTCCAACTGAGGATGGGGAGGATGACATTGAGATGGAGAAGGATATAGAGATGGAGGGGAAGCTATGGGTGGAAATGATAATATGGGAGGGGATGAGGAACTACAAGGAATTTCCATTGGTTAGGATGTGGGGTAGATACTTGATGCACAGGGACTCAGAATGTAGATGAGGACCATGTGGGATTAGATGAGTACCCTACAATAGAGGTTGGATGTTTGAAAGGCTAAGAAAGAGATTGTAGAGGTTGAAAGGGATGTCTGAGCCTTTATTGATAGTGTACAAGATTTGACACTCCAGCATGCCATAGATTATATGTATTATTCTATACAAGTGGTTAGATACTAGATGGATCATTATGAGTGCATATTTCCTCCTAATTAGCAAGTGCCAAGTTACACAACCTCTCATAGATCACATGAAAGAGTACATAGCTGAGAGAGAAGGATATTTCCACTATCTCCTAGGCCACTATGCGCAGGCAAGATTGTACATACAAGACAAGTTGAGGAAGGACAAGTTGAGGAAAGACCCTCCACAACTGCACAACCTAGGCCCACTAGATCAGAGGGAAGAGCAACACTAGTTGATTTTTGACTATTTATTGTAGACACTTGTATATATTTTGTGATCTTGTGAGCTACGTTACATAGCCATCATGATGTTGTAATCTAACATTTTTTTTTAGTTATATATATGATATTCAGTTTTAGAAGGAGTTATATCTTATACATTATATTTTATGGACATGTTTTATGCTTATGGTTATGTGATGGTTTATCTATGTCCTATTATATCTATGATGCATTATGATTTATGTATTTTATGTTTATGATGATGCACATTCTATTTATCATGATCATGATATTATGCATTGACAATTTCTATGTGATGTTATTGATGGATATGAGATTATCTATATGCATGTAGTCCATATAACATTATATTATGATGGATTCTCAATGCTTATATTGATTACTACATGTGATGCACATCATGACTAATAATAATCTATGTTTTTGTATTTTCTATACATATTTTGATATATAATGTGATGCAACTACTATACAATATTTATGATCTATGTAATAATATGTTATGTATACATGATGCATTTTTTTTGGTGTCCTAGAACACTAGACCATGATGACTATGATTACTAATGAAAGAAATGTTAGTGACATAACTAGGTCAACTAGAAGTGGCTTGGATCAATTAGGGGAACAATGAACCATCACTTGAAACTCAAGATTCATTAATAACACATTATTTTAAACCTTCATGCTTTGTGTAGCACCCCTACCCCTAGTCTGATTTTATTAATGTTATGATTATGCTAGGATGATAGATTACATGTTAGGACATCATTGAGGCGTATGATTTTACTGAGCCCATACTGGCATGTGTATGGTTGATGTGTTTATTTTATAATTCTAGTTGATGTGCTTGATGTGGTTGAGGGACAGAGTCATAGTTACTTGCTTGCGAGATCCACACGATCGACCGATCCCCGCCATTGTCTGTTATATATTTATATATGTTTGTACATGCGGGTTTTGTATGCAGGTTCGCAGGTACCGGGCATCATCTTCCCTGAATTGTCAGGATGAGCGTGCCCTATCACAATATCTCAAATGGTAAGAGAGGGGAGATAACACAGATCCAAAACCCTGACCCAAACCCATTTATCCTAGTTGTCGGATAAGTATCTGTTGACTACCCTATCCGAATTTGTTAGGTTGGCAAAGTTCGTGGATCCCTTTCTGGTGTTGCTTGGTTTTAGTTTAGTTGATTTTATGTTGTATGATTTCAGTTAATTTGTGGTGATGTGAGTGATTTTATATGTTTATTCATTTATTAATTATAGTTGATTTATGTTTATATAGATTATTTTATGTGATTATCACTGTTAGGTGCATAGTTGAATTTTATGATTAAATATGCTCCTATGATTAATTGAGAAAATTAGATTAAAGTTAATTATGTGAGTATTTGGGAAATTAATATCATAGTTGGAAAATAATGATTAAAGTATTTCCTATGTCTTTGAATAATTATTAATTAATTAAAAATCAAATATGAGAATATTTGAATTTAATTAATTAATTGTGCTAAATTATGATTTACATGTGTTTTTATTTATTTATGTGAAATTTGATTTCAAAAAGTAACTTGTAAATGGAATTCTATGTTGAGTTGTGCATAAATAATATATTTTATAATTAATAATTGGTATTTTTTCTCTCAACTCAAAGGGAGAGTCTGATTAGGAGTTGTTTGGTGACTCACTTAGGGTTTGCATGATAGGTGGATCTGATTTTCTATTTGGGGAAAGTTTGCATTCATTTGTGGGAACCAGGTTGTTGGAGATTTTTGGAGAGAGTTTTTGGAGAAATTTTGTGCCTTCTTGTGTTCTTGAGATTTTGGTGTGTGATTGAATTTTGGGTGAAGTGTGCTTGCATCTAGAGTTGGATTTTGCATGTGCTGTGATTCAGAATTGCAGGATTGAGCTTCTCTATTGTCAGATCTGGAAGTATTAGCATTCTACAGGCAATTCTACATCAGATTAATAGCTTTGGAATTGAGGTAGGGTTTGATGAATTTTCTTGTATTTTCACCTGTAGAATTTATTTATCTTGCTATGCCTATTTGATTTTAAAAGTTAGATCTGTTCTCTATTTATGTTCTCAAATTTGGGGTTTAGAAAGCTCTTAGGATTTCTTTTTCATTATTTTATTATTACTTGGCATAGTAGGGAAATGCTAGCAAAAATTTGACGGAAAATTCATTCTAGAACTCTCAAAAAATGAAAAAATCAATTCTAGTATAGTTAAACTATAGAGATATGATATTCAATTAATGGGTTGTGAAGAAAAATGATTTTGGTAGGAAAAAAATTCAATCTGGGTAAAAATTTTCTCTTTGTTAAAGAATGACAATCAAAAAAAATATACTAGAAAAGACAAAAGGTTAGTGTCCCGTGTTTTAATTAGTTGAAAATTTAATCAATCTTGTTAAGAGGAAAAAGACAGATTAGAAGGAAAGCAAAGAAATTTCATGTATTTTTGGGAAATAGATTTATTTCCATTTTTGGAAAAATTTCCTCTGTACTGTCATTTCCATTTTCAGAAATGAACAGTCCTGTCAAAATATAGTATAAAACAAATGAGCTAGCTTTTTATATATTTGTAAAAAAAAATATTTATATATAAAAAAAAAGAAAATACAAATGTCAAAGTAAATGAAGTTATTATGCTAAGGAATTTAGCAATATTTAATTAAAAAAAAATTTAAAATTTTAAAAGTGCACAGCACTTTATGGTACACAGGGTACCTGTGTGGGTACCTGCGCAAGCGCAGGCCTGCCATGCGCAGGTACTGTGCTTGGGAACTGCGCTAGGGATGTGGGCTTTTGGGGGGGGGCGTGGGACCCGCTCCCCACCCACTTAGTTTGTTTAAAAAGTTTTTTGTTTATTTAAAAGTTTAAATTAATTTTATTTGGTTGGTTTTATTAATTTCAATTAAAGTGTTTTATTTTTATTTTAATTTATATTTATATTTTATCAAATGAAAATTATATTATTGATTATTTTAATTAATTAACTTATTGTTAATTAAATTAATTAATCTATTTATTAATTAAGAATAATAAATTTTGTTTGTTGTTTAAGTTAATTAAATTTGTTAATTGTTAGATTAATAAAGTTTAATTAATTTGGCTATTAGTTTAGTATATTACTCAAACGTTATTTAAATGATATAGGATGTATTGTGAGATTTATTAGGTTGAGATGATAGGATTCTTAGGACAGTTTAATTATGGGATTTTCTTTTTATGAATGTGTTAGTTTGATTTATGCATATCGTATGTATATTTACTTTAAATATTTTTGAGTAGTAAATTCATTAATGATAAAGTGTAATTATATTTGTTTGATTTTCATCTTTGTGGGATGATTTTACCTAGTTAGTTTACCAATTTTTTATATGTAAGAATATACTTGAGGCATGTACTCTTAATCTATCCTTAGTTTATGTAGTTATATTTCAGATAGAATAGTCTTATGTTCATATAATTAATTCATATGTCTACATAAGGATTGTGTGATCCTTATATATGTCAATATTGAATAATCTATTATTGAAAAATATTACTTGTAAAGTGGTTATATTTGTACTGAAATTGGGTGTTTTGCTTTGTTAGATCCCTGGGTAATCTATAGGGAATACTCTTTCATTGTGTCTTTGTATTAATGTTTATGATTAGTTTATCTTAGTAAGATTTACATTATTCCATACTTCAATTCAATCATGTTCTTTATGGGAAATATACTGCTTATGAAAAATTAAATTCCAGTTTTCTATGATGAAAATGTGTCTTCTTTGTGCCTGGAGTGTCTTCTTTTGCTTAATGTGTTTTGGGGCATCAGATCACCTAGGGAAAAATCAAAGGCCGGGGTATGTGTCAGATGATTTTGTTTTCAACTATGTGTTGATGTGTGTGAACTTTTATGATTATCACTTCTGTTGGATCTTTTGGGCTCATGTTGTATTGTGTTTTTCTTCATATTCTATAGAGGAGAATATGATATTGACTTTTATGTTTGATCCACAGGATCGTGTGTATATATTTCTTTTGTGAACA
The DNA here is from genome assembly GCA_027943335.1 of Chamaecyparis obtusa. Classification (NCBI taxonomy): domain Eukaryota; kingdom Viridiplantae; phylum Streptophyta; class Pinopsida; order Cupressales; family Cupressaceae; genus Chamaecyparis; species Chamaecyparis obtusa. The sequence goes on along the minus strand of BSBK01005269.1, from coordinate 782,362 downwards.
CTTTGAGAGTGTTTTGTGATATCATGGTTATGTGAGAACCAGTACACTCATGTTATTTTGTGGAACAGTCCTGAGGGACATTGTTATCTTTTTGTGATCTATGTGAGATCTTTGAGCCTAAGGTAGTTTACCTAGTTATGTAGTAGGGGGTGGCTTGCAATAAGCATCGGGGCCCACAAGTGGCTACCAGAATCACTTATTGTAAAGTATCTTAATCAAGTGATAACATATTATAACATTGAGAGATTTTAAAATGAACCTAACAAGATAAGTTTCCTCACCCTGGCTCAGTGCTAGTACAGACTAAGGTGGGAATGGAGAAGATGCTTGCCACCTTGAGAGGTGTGTGTCTAGCATAGTTAATGGCTTTGTCTGTACAAGAAGTCATTGATCCGTGTATGGTCACTTGAGTGCCAGGATCCAGAGTGATTACCAGGATGAGACTCAAGGGTTAGACGTACATGATGACACCTTCCTATACATAGTCTAGTTATCCTACATGTGTCAGTTACCTCTGGGTTAGTGAGTCTTCCATGTCATTATTCTTTCTCACCTTGAGTTAGAGAACTTTCAGGATCCTTTCCTTAGCTTGATTTGTTTGATGTTTTTTATTTGAGTGGGATCTGTTGTTATCTCCTCAGCACGGTGGGAGTGGACCCTTTAGGTTCACGAGATCGAGTGGTAGTGATTCTTAACCATTTGAGATTTCGACGTTCATGTACCGGTGCTGGATGATCTTCCTTGTTGTAGTTGATCCTTCTTGATCTTCATTGTTGGAGATGTGTTCTTCTTCTTCATGATCTTCTTCCTTGTGATCGTGTATCTTGGTATCAGTTCTTCAAAGATGTCTTGTGTTCTTCATTTCGGTAATTGTACTACATACCCTGCGACATGTGCAGTGGATGTAGATTTATGGATACCTTATGGTACCAGTTGTATTTATGTCATCTTCTATGTGATGTTGTTTTATCCTTCATTTATTTATATGAGTTTTGTAATTGTACCTTATCTAAATTAATTAATTAATGTTAAGTAATATTCGTCAAGGAACCCTTGAGAGTTGTAACCTGTGTTGGTTGTTTATGTTATGTGAGTTAATGGTATTTGCTTCCGCATTGATGCTTATCATGTATGTTAATTTTTAAAAAAAATTATTTTGCAAACTTAGATGCATGTTTAGGTTAAGTTCTTTTGCGTTCCCTGGCGGGGCATTACACTTTGAGAAATTATTTTTATCATTGAGCTCTTTTATTTAGCTAAATGGGTATGTCCACATCAAGATTGATCGATCAAAATGGGATTTTCCCTTTTCATTTAACAATCACTTAAAACAGCCAAGGAATGTTCTCACCCATATAAGGGTATGGGCATTAAGGTTCAAGGTATGTGTAGCAATCATGAGAATTATTGTTCATTGCAACAATTTATGCATTAGATACTTTTCTCATATGTGAATAAGCCAATCATAGACACCCAAAATACATTTCTTTGGACTTCATGAAAAACATCCCGCAAATAGCAAACAAAGACAAATAAATCCATAAACCATCTTGGGATCTCTAATCACTTGTGGATATATTGGAGATGCATAGGAACATGACTTGTGAAGATAAAAGCAAGATAAGACTAACTTTTACAACAAGCCAATAGCCATATTGATGTTGTGTATGTGTTATATGTTTGTTTGATAATGACATTAACAATGATAATGGTGTCTGGTTTTAGGAATGAGGTACCTCATATAATATTGACCTATATAGTTTTAAGCATATACATATTTTGTATAAGACATGATGACCATATGACAAAAGGATCAATTATAATTTACTGATTGGTAAGACAATGACTAATTTGATTGAGGACTAGTTGATAACTTTGTTAGTTATTGCGTGATTTTATGAAGCTTAGACTTGTTGTGTTTGGCATCTATTCAATGTTTGTCGATGAAAAAGTATATGTTTCATTGACAAAATAAAATTTTATTGCATGATTTTTATGATTTTATGATTTTTAGGGAATTTTTTAGACTTTTTATCTTCATTTTTGTGTTTTATTTTCATGATTTTTTAGATTTTTTCAAGAAATTTTATGAATCATGAAATTATTTCTTTCCCCAGTCAAGACATAAGGAAATTTATTATGGTACTAACATGGTGAACTAACTCAAGATAGGATAAAAGGTATAACTAACAAGGATGATTGATGAATTTCATGCCACATATACTAGACCAAGGTGATTATTATAGGAATGTGAAATCTTTGGCAATGTAGTTATGATAGGTATGTCAGACAATGTAAAGGTAGATAGTGGAGTGAAATTCTCTACACATGGTGTTGGATTTCCTAATTTTCACCATGGTACTTGTCCAAGGCACCATCAAGATGGTTTTCACCAAAGGATAAATTATTTCTCTTATTTTTTCTAATTTTTACTATGTCACAGACAATGCATGTTTGTCAGGTTTTCATCAAGGTGACATTTTTTTGTGTTTTGTATTTTTTGTATTTTTTATATTTTTTACTTTTTTGTATTTTTTAGGACATTTTTAAAAGAGATACTCTAAGAGCTAGGTATAGAACTTGTGCAGGTTCAAGCTTTTGATAGGGTCTAACAAAGGCTCATCCTCTAGCATGAACAACTGATAAGAACCCATCCAATATACTTTTGTGACGATGTAAGGACCTATCCAATTTGGCTCAAGCTTTTTGGTTTTCTCTTTGTCAACCAAATTTCTCTAACTTTCCATCGATACCAAGTCTCTAATATCAAAGAATATGAAGTGGACTTTCTTATTATAACTTCTATGGAGATAGTTTTGATAGGCTTGCAAATAATTCAAGTTATTTTTTTTCTTCTCATCAAGAAATTCCAACTCATGTAGTTGAGATACATGTTGATCTTCATCCGTGATAACATTTTGTAGCAATACACTCCATCAAGGCAAGTCGACCTCAATTGGAAAAATGGCTTCTACTCCATAAACTAAGGAATATGGTGTGGCTCCAATGGGTGTGTGGAAGCTAGTACGGTATGCCCATAAGGAAAGATTAAGTTGGAGGTGCTATTAATAGTTTGAATCATCAACAATATTCTTAAATATTTTTAATATGGCTTTATTAGGCACCTTATCTTGATTGCTACATTATGGGCAGTATCGTGAGGCAAAGCGGTATTATTGTGGAATTTCTCACAAAGTTTGTGATCATTTTAATTGTTAAATGGAGTATCCTTATCTATGATGATGGTTTGGGGAATTCCACATAGACATATAATATAATTTAGGATAAATTTGGATATCTTCTTATCAGCTAGGTAGGTCATGGGTATGGCTTCAATCCACTTCATAAAATATTTTGCAATTGTGATAATGTACTTATGACCATTGGTTGAGTGGGGATGGATTTTACAAACAAGATCAAGTCCCCATTGTAAAAAGGGCCAAAGTGATGTGAGATGTTGAAACTCTTGTGCTAGCACATGAATTAGATCTCCATGTATCTAGCACTTATGACATTTATGTACAAACTTATATGCATTTTTTCTATAGTAGGCCAATAGTACCCAACTCTAAGGAGTTTCTCAAATAGGGTGAGCCCACTAGAATTGGCACAAAAAATACCTTTGTGTACCTCTCATAAGCCATTTATGACTCATCTAAATCAATAAATCTAAGGAGCCTACCATCTAGGCCTTTCCTATATAGGATATTGGAAATGATGATATATCAAGGTGCTTGTTTAATAAAGGTTTTATTTTGGTTTTGAGAAAAGCCAGGGCATATATATCAGTCTAGTAGGTAGGCATATATGTCTTGGTACCACAAGGAATTAGGTCCAACAATTTCACACATAAACTCAGACAATAGGGATTTAAAAGTAGGAACCATTAGTTTTTCTACCAAGAACTCACAATGTGTAACATTATTATCCATGTATAGTAAAGATACCATAGTTTCCATTGTGTATGATGCTTTATTTTGTGCTTTGTGGACTTGTTCAAAGATAATGCAATCAAAATATTTATTGAGTTCTTCTACCATTTCTTTATATGGTAATATATTCTCATATTTTATTTCATGGCTATCATTTACTTGATTTACGGCAAGTTGTGGATCGCCATATACATGTAAATCTTTGATCTTCCATAAAAAAAACTATTTTTAGTCTTGTGACAAAAGCTTCATATTCTTCAGTATTATTGGTATAGTCAAAGTTCATCATATATGATCTAGGAATAGCATCTACTTTGGGTGTAATGAATAATACTCCAACACCTAATCCATTTGTAGTATAGGAATCATCCATGTAAAGATTCCATTGTGTCTTTTCTTTTATAGAAAATATATTTTCATCTATAAATTCAATCAATATAGGATGTTTCATTGGTACTAGTGCTTCTGTCAATAGATTTTTCTATTACATGACCCTTGATTTCTTTTCTATCAATATATTCAATGTCAAATTCACTAAGAATCATCACCCTCTTGGCTAATCTCCCAATCAATGCAGCTTCGCTCAAGAGATATTTTAAGGGATCAATATTTAAAACAAACAATGTCATGTGACTCAACATATAATGTCTAAGCTTTTAGGAAACAAAGAAAACTACTAATAATGTTATCTCTATTGCACTATAATTAAGTTCATATGCCACAAGTATTTTCCTGATATAATAAATGGCATGTTCTTTTCCATCTGCATCATGTTGTGCCAAAAGGGATCCTAAAGAATATGGTTTTGTTGATATATATAATAGGAGTGATTTATTTGGAATAGGTGACATAATTACTACAGTTGAGAGAAGGCGATCCTTGATTTCTTTAAATTTTGCCTGACATTTTTTAGTCCATACAAACGGAACTCCTTTGTGTATTAGATGTTAGAAAGCATGAAATTTATCTACTATTTGTGCTATGAATCTTCTAATGGATTGTGGTTTCCCTTGTAGACTCATAAGTTGTAAAAAAAATTTGGGTGGTGGCATATCAATTATTACTTTTACCTTTTTAGGGACAACTTCTATTATACAATATTCCACTATGAAGCCAAGGATTTTTCCTAATGTTATCCCAAAAATACAAGTTTTAGGGTTTAAGAGGACTTTATACTCCTCTAATCTGTCAAATACAACTGCTAGGACTAGCAAGTGTTCATCTCTTCCTTATAATTTAGCAATAATATCATCTACATAATATTCCATAAGTTCATGCATTATGTCATGAAAGATTGTAGGCATTTCCCTTTGATATGTAGCTCATGCGTTCTTCAATCCAAAAGGCATTACATTCCAGCAATAAGTTCCCCAGGCACATGTGAAAATTATTTTATGCTAATCCTCTAGCATGATTATTATATGATTATATCCAAAGAAACCATCCATTAATGATAACATTTTATACCTAGTTGTTTAGTCCACTATAATATATATGTTCAAAAGAGGAAAGTCATTCTTTAGACATGCTTTATCAAGATCTCTAAAGTTAGTGTAGATTCTTATACTTCCATTTGGTTTTGATACTAGCACTAAATTATAAATCCACTCTGAATAATCTATGGATCTTATAAAACCCACATCTAGTAGTTTCTTCAACTCTAAATTAAGACTAATAGTATTGGGGTGCATCTTGTAAAGTATTTGTTTGACTAGTTTTTCCCCCTATTGGAGTGGTAAATGTATTACCAGTTTCAAGTCTAGGAAAAGCATATTTGAATATTCCCAAGAAAAAATAATTTGTCTATCTCTAAAGAACTAGATAAATTGTTCTCTTTCCTTTGGTGTCAATTATGCTACCAATGGATATGTTTCTTAGTTTCCACAATACCCAAGTTGACCTCTTGTGTCTTCTCTACCAATAATGGTGATCTTTCTTGATTTATAGGGAGTATGTCTATTATTCCATCTGTAGGCACCTCATAGAGGTTTTCACCTTCAAATACATCCTTTATTTATACTCTTTCATGATTTAGAGGTGTCTTTTGGTTTTCACCTAGAGATCTTATATTTTTATTTTTATCACTTTTGCAACTAGGAGATAGACATGACTTGCCAAAGTATGTTTCTCGATCAAGATCAATGGAAAATATAGCTTTATGGTCGCTAATAAGTATACAACTTTGAAGTACTAAGAATTTTCTGATAGCCTCATCATTCTTGAAAATGTCTATACTTGGTGAGCCTTAGTGTTCCCAGACTATTAGTAAAGGATATACAAGAAAAATGTTATCATTTCCTTAGGCATAAGATATGGAAACAACTATGATGATATTGATATAAGATTCAGAAAAGTAATCATGAGATTCAAATGATGAGGGCACAGAGGTCTCAAATTGATTCCAATTTTTTCTGCCCAATCATGTCTATTAATGGATCTATTTTATAAGGATGGGCTATCAAATTAGGCAAAGACATAATTTAGACAATAGGTACTTGAGGTTTTTAGGGTATCCCATTCATACTCATTGGAACCAATCTCATAGTAGTAATCCTCAATGTCTCAATTTCATCAAAGGAACATGCATCATCATGGTGAGGCAACTAAGTATTTAGGGTACTTTTCTTAGGTGGTTGGTACCCTAGACCTTGAAACTTAGGATTAGCTTTGGGCAATATTGGCTCTACTACTTGTTGATTCTATTTTCCAAGGATTCTACCTCCATTGTACCATTGTTTCTACATTATAGTATACCATCTTCTATATTGATGGACAAGAAGAGTGGCAAGAGGGGGTTCTTCATATATGTATATCTAATTGGATAAGTCTTCTTCTTCAAAGTCTTCATTTAGCTCCCCCCATTTTTTGAACATGATAGGTGGTTCATACTAGATTTTTTTTCTCTTAATGGGTTGTTTATGTTTTCCATAGGTTCTCAGTGAGATGGGTAAGTTGCCTACATAAAAGGAATCTACATAGGTATACTCTCCACAACCCTTGCCTTGAACCATGATATTGAGCTTGTATAATGACGAGGCAATGGATTTGAACAAATTGTATGTATCAAGATATTTAGAAGATGAGAGGGTTGATGTTTCTTGGTTAATAGGGACTTGATTTGTAGTGGATCCCTTGATATTAGTGTAGCATACGAATAGGTTTCTATCACCTAAAATGGTAATTTTTCTTCCATTGTAGGTGAATTCAGACAGTGGTGATATGTGGAGGGTATAGCCAACATGGCATTGATCCAGGGTTTTATGAGAAGCATGTTATATCTAAGCTCAAGATCTAAGACTTGGAAATTAGTCTCATGAATGGCTTGTCCTACCTTGATAGGTATTTTAATGACACCCTTGGAAGGAAATTTTGCATCGGCATGCTCTAATAATTATTTTATTGGTAAGGTCCACATAAATCTCATAGTATCCCAATGTTTTAATTAACTTCAAAGTAAAAAATTAAGACCAGATCCACTGTCTACCAGCACTCTTCTAATTTTATGTAGGTGGACATATACTTCAAGGTGAAGGGGATCATTATGGTAAGGTTTATGCATGGGTGGGTCTTATTTAATGAATGCAACATGATGGGTAGTTTCCAAGTGTCCAACTATGGCTTGAAATTCATCAACCCCAATGTCTAGGGAAATAGATGACTCGTGTAAGGCCTTATCCAAGACTACTTTATGATTGGGTGAGATACATAGAAACTCAAATATAAAAATCTGCACAAAGCTCTTCTTAAGATGGTCTAATAAATTGTACTAACCTATTATGGGGATGAAGGACTTAGAAAATAGTGATAGTTTAGAGGGAGTACCTTGGACCATGATTTTTATTCTGTGAGTAGCTACAACACATTCAACATTTCTTCCCCTAATTGTGATAGTGTTTATGGTGTAATCTAAAGCAGTCTGGATATTATTAACAACATTTTGATGGGAATCATAAGTGTAGTTAGCTTCGTTGTGTTTACCTAAAGAGAAGGATTTTTCTTTATCATGACCCTTTAGTGGATTATTGAAAATGTTGTGATCCTTATTAGACATGATAGGATTATTAAGAACTTCAATTTCCCTACGTTTAATTTAGTCTTGGACTATATTCTTAAGTTGATAGAATTTTGCATTTTTATGTCCCTTGGTGTGGTGGTAGTCGCAAAAGTCATTATCATTCGACCACACAAGATTGAATGGACCTGGATTAAAGTGTCTAATTTTCCATAATGTGTTGGTGCTTGATTAGACCAATTTCCTTAGGAAAACCTCAAGAGGTTATGTGAGAGGTGTATAGTTTCATCTTGGGTTAGGATATTGTTGGTCATTAGTGACATTGGATGACTAAATCCTAGTTTGAGGCATGTTATTATTGGTTTTGGGAGTATTTTTGTTGGGTGTCCCTTGAAGATGAAACATTGGTTTTCCTCTATTGATATCTTTAGAATCAAATACACCATCATTAGTGATATTCTTTTTTTTAGACCAATATTTTTATTTTTCATAGGATGAATTAGTATTGATCTCTTTATTATTCTTGATTATGCCTTTTAGCATGATGGATCTCTCTACTTTTAGGCTTTGTTCAACAAGCTCTTCAAATGCATCAATGCATTGGGAGTGTAGAATACACATCATGTCACATTGAATATTCTCAAAAAATATTAAGATCTTATCTTTTGGATGTGAAATGGGGCTTTTGAAGCCATGTTCCTACAACATTGCAGGAAGGAAGATAAATTTTTACTAGTTTTTTGTTTCATGTTACAAAGATCCATGATTCTTACCTCACTGACAATGTTATGTGAGTGATAGGAAATTAAATTATTAACTAGTTCATTCCAAGACCTTATGCCTGAAGGTAGTCATGAGAACCATTCCATAGCTAGCCCACAAAGGCTATTTAGAAAGAGCCTCATTAGATAAATTCTATTATGGGCCACCGCTATGAATGCTATGTAGAATTATCTAATATGGTCTCTTGGGTCACCCTTTTCCTTATATATTTTAAATTTTGGCATCTCAAAATTAGGAGGAAAAGGTGGCATGTATAACAACTTGTCAAACAGGTAAGGACATGGGTCTTCTAGTGAGTACATCTTCTTAGGGGTACTAGTCTAAATATTGGTCATCTATTACTACTAAAGTTTGTATGCCTATTATGCTACTATATCAACGGACACAAGTGGGACATATGTGCCAGCTCTAAAATTTGGGTCTATAAAAGGATTGCCACTATGATAGGAAAGTGCTTAGTTGTATGTATGTCACTTGATGTGTAGGGTTTTTATTGGAGGTGAACACATAAAATGGTGTTGGAACTTGAGGTAGTGTAAAATGGTTGAATGTTGGATTCATCGATGCAAAAGAATTTGGTGTAGCATTATTTCCACTAGTATTTGTTGATACCCCTTGGTAACTAAGATCTTGACTATTTTATTGTTGACTAGGAGGAGCACCTTGCAGCGAGATACACAGACCTTGGTTGGAAGGTGCCCCTTGTGAGGTAATAGTGTGACTATTTTGGTTTGAATTATCACCTTGAAGGACCATGTTGGTTTGACTACTTGTAGATCTTAAGGGATTAAATGTGTTTATCTGATTTGGTGTTGCCATGGTATTTGTATATTAAGGATTGACAATCATGTTAGATTGTGACATGGTTAAGGATACGTTGGAACTTATTTTCATTAGATTACTAGAAAATAGTGGGTTGTTATATTGAGTTCCAAATGATGTCATGGAGATTGTAACATGTGTAGCATTATGAGACACACTGCTAGAGGGCATGCTTGAAGATATATAAGAAGATGTAGTTACATGAGTAGCCCCAATTAAGTGTATTTTAGCTTGTGCCACTTGCTCTACAATATTGGAAATTTCAAATATTATGAGTAATTCTACTCCATTTTGTGCAAGCAAGTAGAAAAATTGATTGGAATCAAAAGATAATAGCACCTCCATAACTACCATAGTACTAGGGTCATATTGTTGGATACAATTGTCTAAAGGACATTGTTGGATTAGCTATGTGTTGTCTTTGATGTCACACAAATGTCATATCAATTATCGCTCTCAATATCTACTGAGCTCAGTCGGTCAGCTAGGCAGTTTTTAGTGTCTATCGAGTTCTCTCGGGTGTCTAAAGGAAACATGACAGGGTAACAGTGTTAACCGAGCCTCCTCGGTTATCGAAGAAAAATTAGTGGTTATCGAGATCTCTCAATCTCCAAAGGATGTTGCAAAATTTGCTGTGGTTACTGAGTTCTCTCGGTCACCGAAGGAAATCTTTTCAGGATTAATGTTTATCGAGCAAGGTCGGCCCTTTCAAAGAATTTTGTTATTACAATTTGTTTATCCCAGCCAATTGTTATAATAATTATTAGTGCTGACTTGACAATCTAAATGATTATGAAATGGCATATATATATAGAAGGTCAAGTGGTGAATAAAAGATATACAGCATGCAAAAATTATTTTGAAGAAAGGTGTGTGCGAATTTTGAAGGATGGTCAGATATCCTTGAGGAGCAGCAAAGATTTAATTGATTAGTAAGGATCTAGTGAAATAGAACAGAGATCTATATTCAGCAATTCAGTTGCAGGTCATTTCATTGTTACTCTCTAGCAATTGTAGCAGTGATATCAAAATCTCTTAACCGAGTTGGTTTAACAACCATTTTGTAAATCCTCTAACAAGGTAATAGTTCTATTGAATTGTTTCAAGACCTCTTACAAGGCCACTCCTAGCAGGGTGATTAAGTCCTCTAACAAGGTCACACCTAACAGTGTGTTTTGTAACCTTTTACCGGGTTGGCTTCTAACCGGGCATCACTTCAGAAGAGTGAAAAATAGTAACTAGTTACATTGGTGGTTTTTCCCATATTGGGTTTCCATGGTAAATATGGTGTCTCTTATGTTCATGTTATTTTCTTTATTCATGTAAGTTAATCAGTGATGAATGCTTAAGAACAGTTTAATTATTACACACTTCAAGGATCAAGTTTTCAGCATTTCTTTGTATATTTACCGAGTGGCACAGTAAATAATTTGTTAAGATATTTAAGGGATCAGTGGTAATATTTTTTTGGTTAACTGATTTCCCCCCCCCCCCCCTCTTAGTTACTGCATCTATATTTCCAACAATTGGTATCAGAGCTTTTGGTGCTTGCAAGAAGGGTTTCAAGGACCTAAGCTAAAGATCAGGATGTCTTACAAAAGAGAAATTCCAAGGCTTAACAGAAATAACTTTTCAGCATGGCAAGGTCTCATGAGACTACATCTAGCTTCCATTAGTGATTCAGGATGCAAATATATTGATCAAGAATATACAATTCCTACTGGCACATTAACTGTTGAAGACATTGCAGAGAAGAAGAACCATAACACTATGATGATAAACATTGCATCAGCTCTTAGCTATGAAGAATTTGATGAAATCAAAGACTGCACAACTGCTCGTGAAATGTGGAACAAGCTGAAGAAAATCTATGGCGGTGATGACAATGTGAAGAGAGCCAAAGAAGAGAGCCTAAGAGGACAGTTTGATCAAATGAAAATGAGAGAAGAAGAAAACATTGCAAAATATGTTAAAAGGATCAAGACAAGTGTTAGTGCAATCAGAGCTTCTGGAGGAAAAATTGATGATGAAATGATTATAAGTAAGGTTCTTAGAACGTTACTCCCTATTTATGCAATAAGAGTTTCTGCTATTCAAGAAAGAAGATGTGAAGAAAATCACAATATAACTTTGGATGCCTTAGTTGGAAGATTGACAGCCTTTGAACTGGATAACTATGACAACTATGTTCCAACTTCTAAAATTATTGAATCAGCTTTTGAGGCCAAACTTTCACTCAAGAAAGGGAAGAAAATCCAATCAGAAAGTGAAGAAGAATCAGAGGAAAGTTCTGATAGCGATCTTGAAGTTATTGAAGCATTACTTGCAAAGAAGTATTCAAGAGGCAGAGGAAAATACAAAGGTAAAGCTCCCTTAATCTATTTTTCATGTGAAGAAATTGGTCATATTGCAGCTAGGTGTCCAAACAAGCAAAGCAAAGATGACAAGAAAAATTACAAGTACAATGGCAAGAAAAATTTCAAATCATTCAAGGATAAAGGTAAGAAAACATGTTTTTTAGCTAAAGATTCGGATGATAGTGAAGAAGAAATTGTTTTCATTGCTGTAAAAGATGAATCTGATAATGATGAAGATGAGATGGCACTTATCTCTCATATAAGCAAGAATGATACATGGATTATAGATAGTGGATGTTCACATCATATGACTGGTGATAGGACCAAGTTTGAACATTTTGAAAACTTTGATGGTGGTAATGTAAGGTTTGGAAATAATGAACCCTGTTGTATAAAAGGAAAGGGACAAATTTCATTAACCAAAGAACTTATATGTGATAATGCATATTGGGTCGAAGGACTAAGGCATAATCTTCTAAGTGTAGAATAGCTAATCAACATTGGATTCAAGGTTGAATTCATGAATGGCAAAGCAAGACTACTGGATGACAAAGGAAAACTGATAGGATCAGGCAAACAAACCAAAGGTAACCTATTTTATCTTGATCTTGGTGATTACTCATGTTTTATTGCTCAAATTGAAGAAAGTTGGCTATGGCACAAAAGTTATGTCATGTAAATTTTGACAACATGATGAAAATAAGAAAATTCAAGAAAGTAAGAGGTATTCCTACTTTGAAGAAACCTGATGTTGGTCTATGCAAGAATTGTCAAATTGGTAAAATGGGAAAGTCTAGTTTCAAAAGTAAAAACTATCAGTTTGAAGATATTTTGGAAATTGTGCATACTGATTTATGTGGACCTATTGGAATTGAGAGCTACACCGGAGAAAAATTCTTTATTCTCTTTGTTGATGATTATTCTAGAATGATGACTGTTATGTATTTAAGAGAAAAGTCTGAAGCATTTGAGAAGTTCAAATGGTATTTAGCAAGAGTCGAAAAGGAAACAGGAAAAAGAATAAAATGTTTGAGATCAGACAGAGGTGGTGAATTCATCTCCCATGAATTCAATAATTTTTGCATTGAAAGAGGAATCAAAAGATAGGTATCAGCCCCGAGAACTCCTGAGCAAAATGGAATAGCCGAAAGAAGGAACAGATCTACTGTGCAAGGACTCTAATGATTGAAAAGAACATTGCTATGAAATACTGGAAGGAAGCTATCAGCACTGCTGTTCATACCTTGAACCGAGTACAGTTGAGAAAAGACACATTCAAGACTCCATATGAGCTATGGTATGGCTACAAACCAAATGTAAGTTACCTAAAAGTATTTGGTAGTAAATGTTACATCTTAAAAGAATCTAAAAAAGGAAAATTTGATGTAAAAAGTGATGAATGAATATTTTTGGGATATTCTTGCAAAAGTAAGGCATATAGATGTCTAAATTTGTCTACTCACAAAATCATAGAAAGTGCACATGTGAGAATTGATGAGTTTGCAAAAAAGATTGAAGAAGAAAGCAAAAAGGAACTAGAGGACTACAAAAAATTTGTTTACATCGAACCTGATACATTGCCAGAAACATGTAAGGAGACTACATCTACTGAGCCCAGTACAGTAACCGAGTCACAAGAAGAAGTTTAGACCGAGTCACAAAGTACCGAGTCTCAGTCTGAAGCTACCGAGCAAGTATCTATTGAGCACAAGCAATCTGAACCTAAAGATGAAGAAGATGACAATGTAACTCATTCAGGAAGTAAGGAACCTGTATTAGCCAAGTACATCAGAAAGCATCATAAACCAGATCAGATTATTGGAAACAAATCCGATGGTACTATGACAAGAAGTAAACTAAAAGGTACATGTTTATTTGCTGATTTTGAACCTAAAAATGTCAAAGATACATTAGAAAATGAAAGTTGGATTGAGGCTATGAATGAAGAAATAGAGAAAATAGAGAAAAATAAGACATGGACTCTTGTACCTAGGCCTAAAGATAAAAATGAAATTGGGACAAAATGGGTATTTAGAAATAAGTTGAATGAAGATGGTCAAGTATCAAGAAACAAAGCAAGATTGGTATGTAAAGGATATTCTCAAGAAGAAGGAATAGATTATGGAGAGAATTGTGCTCCTATTGCAAGATTAGAAGGTGTGAGGACTTTACTTGCATATGCAGCACATAAAGGATTTAAGGTATATCAGATGGATATCAAATCTATTTTTCTCAATGGTATTCTTGAGGAAGAAGTCTACATTGAGCAACCTGAAGGTTTCATTGATCCAAACAAAAGGGATATGGTCTGCAAATTACACAAAGCATTGTATGGTCTGAAACAAGCTCCTAGAGCATGGTATGAAAGATTACATAACTATCTTACTCAGATTGATTTCAAAAGGGCTAATGACAACAGCAATTTATACATCAAAGAAGCATCAGATAACAAAATTGTTTTGGCAGAAATATTTGTGGATGATACTATGTTTACAGGAAATGATGATTAGTGCAAAGAATTTTCAGAGCTTATGAACAAAGAATTTGAAATGTCTATGTTTGGTCAGATAAAATTCTTTGTCGGACTTCAGATTCAGCAGAACAAAAATGGTATCTACATTACTCAGTCTAAATATATCAGGGAAATACTTAAGAAATTTGGTATGGAAGATTCAAAACCAGTTGGTACACCCATGTGTACTGGACTGAAGCTTACCAAAGATGATGATTCAAAAGAAGTAGATCAGACCTTATACAGATCAATGATTGGAAAATTACAGTATGTAGTACACACAAGGCCTGATATTGCCTTAGCAGTTGGAATAGTGGCAAGATTCTCAGCTAAACCCAGAGAAAATCACATGATGGCAATCAAAAGAATCTTGAGGTATTTAAGGGGAACTAAAGATTATGGCTTGTGGTATAAATTTGGAGGCAATCTAGATTTAAAAGTGTTTACTGATGCTGATTGGGCAGGAAACATTGATGACAGAAAGAGTACAAGTGGTGGAGCATTCTTTCTTGGCAAGAGGTTAGTATCTTAGACTAGTAAAAAGCAAAACTGCACATCCCAATCCATAGTAGAAGTAGAATATGTTGCTGCAGCAGTAAACTGCTCTAATATTATATGGTTTAAATAGCTTTTGGAAGGCATGAAGGTTGAGATCAAAGAACTAGTTGTTATGTTTTGTGATAATACAAGTGCAATAAATATTTCAAAGAATCCAGTAATGCATTCCAAAACCAAGCACATTGCAATTAAATATCACTTTGTCAAAGAATTGGTGCAGGACAAGGAAATCAGATTGGAATATATTCATACAAAAGAACAAATTGCAGATATCTTCACCAAGCCACTACCTAAGGATGCATTCTTGTATCTAAGAGGCAAGTTAGGGGTCACTCCCCTGTCTGAGGTTCACTAAATAAAGTTTTAGTGATGCATCAACTAGAACATGTTGAAGATCAATCAGTTGATGTAGCATAGTCAGGGAATCATTGCATTTGAATCAGTACATAAGGTACATTGATATTTTTTGAAACTGTGTAAGTTGTCTTTGGCATGTGTTGTCAAAGAGGGAGAGTTTGTTGTCATTTCAATAAATTTCTAAGAAGAATAATTTGAGAAGTTAAGAGGGAGAGTTCTCAGTCAGAGAAAGAAGTTTGAAGATGATGGGAATCAGAATGAAGCTAAGGATATGTTTCTTACTCTTGGTTTCTCTGTGAAATTTCATTGTGCTATGACATGTTGTGTTGCCATCAATGCCAAAGAGGGAGATTGTTGAATACAATTGTCTGAAGGACATTTTTGGATTAGCTATGTGTTGTCTTTGATGTCACACAAATTTCATATCAATTATCGCTCTCAGTATCTACCGAGCTCAGTCGGTCAGCTAGGCGGTTTTTAGTGTCTACCAAGTTCTCTCGGGTGTCTAAAGGAAACATGATAGGGTAACAGTGTTAACCGAGCCTCCTCGGTTATCAAAGGAAAATTAGTGGTTATCGAGCTCTCTCGGTCTCCAAAGGATGTTGCAAAATTCACTATGGTTACCGAGTTCTCTTGGTCACCGAAGGAAATCTTTTCAGGATTAATGTTTACCGAGCAAGGTTGGCCCTTTCAAAGAATTTTGTTATTACAGTTTGTTTATCCCAGCTGACTGTTATAATAATTATTAGTGCCGACTTGACAATCTAAATGATTATGAAATGACATATATATATATAGAAGGTCAAGTGGTGAATAAAAGATATACAGCATGCAGAAATCATTTTGAAGAAAGGTGTGTGCGAATTTTGAAGGATGGTCAAATATCCTTGAGGAGCAGCAAAGATTTAATTGATTAGTAAGGATCTAGTGAAACAGAACAGAGATCTATATTTAGCAATTCAGTTGCAGGTCATTTCATTGTTACTCTCTAGCAATTGTAGCAGTGATATCAAAATCTCTTAACCGAGTTGGTTTAACAACCATTTTGTAAATCCTCTAACAAAGTAACAGTTCTATTGAATTGTTTCAAGACCTCTTACAAGGCCACTCCTAGCAGGGTGATTAAATCCTCTAACAAGGTCACACCTAACAGTGTGTTTTGTAACCTTTTACCAGGTTGGCTTCTAACCGGGCATCACTTCAGAAGAGTGAAAAATAGTAACTAGTTACATTGGTGGTTTTTCCCATATTGGGTTTCCACGGTAAATCTGGTGTCTCTTGTGTTCATGTTATTTTCTTTATTCATGTAAGTTAATCAGTGATGAATGCTTAAGAACAGTTTAATTATTACACACTTCAAGGATCAAGTTTTCAGCATTTCTCTGTATATTTACCGAGTGGCACAGTAAATAATTTGTTAAGATATTTAAGGGATCAGTGGTAATATTTTTGTGGTTAACTGATCACCCCCCCCCCCCCCCTCTTAGTTACTGCATCTATATTTCCAACACATATTGTATGTTCAATCGCTCCTGGATATAGTGTTCTTAGATACTTTCAATTCAAAATTCATCATTTGGAGGAGGTAATGGTGGTAATGGTGGTAAATTTTATCATCCTTTATGTTAATTTATTGAGATTCGTGGTGTGTTAAAATCCATGGATGAAAAGTCTATATTGATGGTTGGGTTAAAGTTAGGGTCACTATTGGGATCCACTTGACCTTTTTTGTTTTGGGATTGTGTACTTGGCATATGAAAATTCAATAATGACTATAAGGAACCTAACCTAGGAATTGCACTATATTTTTGGGTTTTTTTAATTTTTGGGAATGTGACTAAGGTAAGTGTAATATGCAGAAAAGGAAAATGACAATTATGACGACTAGGTATGACGTTAATCTTTTGGGATTTTTTATTTTTGGGAATGTGACTAAGGTAAATTCAACATGAAAAAGGGTAAAATAATGATTATGATGACTAGGTATGATGTTTAAATGGATGAAAAATGGTAAAATAATAACTAAGGTGTGAACAAGTAGACTCTAAAGAAAAAAATTGGGAAATTTTAAGAATAAAAACTTTAGGAAACAACCTAACTAAGTAATTAAAAGAATTTTATTGACCTCCAAGGTGTGACAAAAGTGACAAGTTGAAAAAGTGTTGGTTATGAAAAAAAGGATAATTGGATTTAGGGAGGTCAAAAATTTTCCAAAAATCAGTATGGAAGGATCCCAAAGGTGTACTCTATAGTTTCCAAAGGATGGCCCCAAAGGTAGAATTTCCAACCCTAAGGGATGCAATACCTATTTTTTGTGATTTTTTTTGGACTTATGGGATATGGAAGGTAACCCTAGTGATGTGTGCAAAAATAAGATCATGTGATTTAAGCATACAAAAGGAAACCCTAAAAAGATATGATATGAAACAAGGAGTCATAATGATGAATGAAAAGGGAATACTAAAGTATAAACCCTAAAGGATGTATGCAAACTAAAGAATGTCAACCACTATGTTTTTTGTTTGAATAGGTCTCAGGAATCTATTTGGCGACCCTAATTTTGTTCCATTGCAAGGTTCTCAGACAAGGTT
This sequence comes from Chamaecyparis obtusa, assembly GCA_027943335.1. Classification (NCBI taxonomy): domain Eukaryota; kingdom Viridiplantae; phylum Streptophyta; class Pinopsida; order Cupressales; family Cupressaceae; genus Chamaecyparis; species Chamaecyparis obtusa. The sequence goes on along the minus strand of BSBK01005269.1, from coordinate 764,438 downwards.
TATCAAGAAATTGCATCACAAGAATATAGAAGATGTGTTGTAGTATCTCCAGATGCATTGTAGGGATACAAAACATATGATATTTTATGTGTAAATCTATAGAGAAATATAGCAGTTGTGGTAAAAGCATTGGAGTATTGGAGTATTGTCAAATGCGGCTCAGAAAAAGTCACATTTTATCAAAGTATAGTAATTTTAGTGTTTTACAGTTAGATGCATAGAAGAATAAAGAAATTGTGGTGAAAGTACTACTAAATGGTCAAAGTAATTTTGGGCACTAGGCATGCAAATTATTAGGCAATTGCATACCAAGAATGATAGATGCATATCTAAAATTTGCAATTACATTTGAGGAAGTCTCAGATGCATTTTTATGTCTCTAAATGTATGATTATCAATATGATTTTGAAAGCACAAAGAATACACATTTTTTACACAAAGGATTGCACCCTTATGCTAAACTAAAATACTTAGCAATTATATGAAACATGGAATGATCTTTAGGCCCGTAGGTATTCCTATAGTGAAGATCAATCTCTAGAGTAGGTCGAATTCCTTTGAGTAGTCACCTAAAACTATCTTTGACAAGAAAAAGGGTAGAAGGATATGCTTGAATTAAAATCTATATTTAAATGGGTGATGCACCTGAATATTTGAATCACCAAAAAACTCTAACAACTACACGAACTCACAAAGTTATTGAATGAAAACTTCAATTTCTTCACAACCCACATGTAAATTCAATAAATCCATCTGTAAGAAGGCCCAAATTCTCAATAATTATAAAAGGGAAACAATTATCTCCATAATTAAATTATTGAAATCTCACAACACAACTTGCAAACCTGTTACTAAAAATAAAAAATCTAAGAAGGAAAACCTTTTGTTTTTGATTCAATAATCAAGGAAAATTGTTGCCATAGAACCTAGAAATAAATGAGCTCCATCCAAAATATGCCTATTTATGCCAATAGAAAAAAATTGCAAAAAATAAAGAACTGCCGAAGAATAATACAAAGTAAGATCTTATATAAAGGTCAAATTCCAAAAAGGGGTGGGACTAAACTCAAAATGCACTCAAACTAACTAGAACTCAACTTCCCCTATGCTTGTCCTCTAAATGCCAAAATAACATCCTTGGTCATATTTGAAGAAAATATGCATGAAAAAGAGGATATAGCTAATAATAATTGGAATTAAACTACTTCAAACTCTCTCTCAACTGATAACTAATCCATGTGGGGGTCAAATTGAAGTAGAACTACTTTTAACTCCTCCAAAAGTGAATGCAGATCCTCTTTGACCATATTGACTCCAATCATGATTCATGCATTTTATTTTTTACAATAGAAATAATAATTATCAATTTTTTTATAATTAAACACTTAATAATTATTTTACATTAAGAACACAAGCAAAAATAAAACCCTCTCCTAAGGCCTATAACCTCTCAAAAAAACCCTCAAGATTACATGCAAATCTTTACCTCTTCCATTCTCAAAACCTATGTTTTATTTTGCATCTAGAATTAATATTTACTAAATGGTTTATAATTCACCATTTAATAAATATTAATAACATTTATTGCATGCAATTATAAAAACATAACTTTACATAACTTTACTTTTGTATTTAAATTAATATTTATTAATACAAGATTTATCACTTAATAAATATTAATTGTAAATAATATTTATTAAGTAATAAACCTTGTATTACTTAATAAATATTAATTAAAATAAAAAAGGTATGCAAAATACATGAGACTCAAACTTAATACCCATTATGGTATTAGTCACAAAAGAGGAAATTTAAACATGAAGGAAAAAATGCCTATCTTCTATTGATGACTTTTAGGGCTTTCAAACCCTAAACTCAACATACCATGTTCATTTGCATCTTCAAATTTTTACTTCAAGCTCTATCTATGCAGCCACTAGTGTGTGATGAATTCCTCTAGAGATATTTGAGAGTTTCTCAATGCAATTTCATGAAGATTTCTTATAGATGGAAAGGAATTTTCTTACCAAACCAGCCTCTACTGGTAAGTTCGAGCCTCTCTGCCTATGCTCTTGGGAAATAATAGAGGTCTGTGAAAATTGGACATTTGTTTTTTCCTTTTATTTACAGATACTTTCAAAACAATAAAAGAAACCATATATCTTCTTTTATGAATCTTGGTTACCTTTCCAAGGTTTTCTAAAAATTCTAGTAATAGTTCCATGCATTTGGTCAAATTATATGATTTGTAGCTTCTTATTTCTCTGTGTATTTCTTCTTTTTTAGGATTTTGATCCCTACCTGTAGATCCTTTCTTTTCATTTGGTTAGATAACATGGTAACCATGAATTTGTTTCTTTAATCTAAGACAAAGATATTTTTTATTTCCTTGTGGTTGCGACTCATACCTAGGGTTTAAAGGAGGAACTAAAGATTTGATGAGTTCCTTTCACCGATATAATGTTTTCATAGGTATGTTCGTTGTTAAAAAGGGAAAAATATCTTAAAAAGTTTGACTTCCTTTGTCTCTTACAGAGTAAAATGATAAGAAATAGACTTTTCCCTTTTCTCTGTTACATTTCAACCGAGGGTTCTTTTAGAATTTCCATGTATTATATGCTTCAACCAATACTGGGGTTTCATGAATTCATTTTGGGAGTAAATATCTCTTCTTTCTTCAGTCTAATTCATGCATTTTGAAAAGTGAATCTGCATTTACATATTTTGCATATAATTAGATGAGGATCCCTAATCTCTAACACAACCTTATCTCTCTCTCTCTCTCTTCTTGTAGGTGATGTGGTCAAGGCAAGAAATAATAAAGCGAAGAGCTAAATATTGAAGACATCAAGTTGGGATTCGTCATTCATCAGGAAATGTTAGGCCCCCTCCTCTTCTTATATGTTATCTTTATAAATGTTTATTTATTTTTCATGATGCATGTTATTTAATTCATTACCACAACTTGTGCAGAAAGTACAAATGATCATATGAAATAATAAAGATGATTTTCCTTTGAAAAAATAGATTTATTTCTTATATTTTCATTTAAATGAACTAGAAATAATGATAACATGTCAGAACAAAATATATACAATTTAGTGTAGTTGAACACACCTAAATCTCTACCTGATTGAGTTGTAGAAAAAATTAGGTAACACACATAAGACAATATGGTTGATCACAAACTTTGGACTGATGTGCTTTTTATGTTCAAGAACTTTTTCAAGTCCCAATTTCCACTAGTCTAATAAAAAATAAAAACACATAAAGACAAATCTTAGCCTAAGGACAAAGTTTCATTGTAATATCTCATCCCATAGCTTGGAATCTTTGTCAGCTCAAACAGCCTTTGACACCCTAGGGTGCATCCTTTTTTTGCCTTTTGTCAGATTTTGACCAAATAATATTTCTCCTTTATTGAGTTAACCTCCAGGAAACCTTATGGTGAGTATCTTGGGCACAAATTATTTCATCCCCTTGTGTTAAAGTATGATTATATTGCAAGTAGATAGCTTGAATAGATGTAATTTTAATTTTATACTTCATTGATTTCTATACTCTCTAACTAATTTATCTTTTACAGGTTGTTGTAATAAGAGAAGATAGTATTTTCACAATATATATGTTCAAATGTTAAGTATGATGACACCTCTATTTCTGATTAGTACTCGAAGTATATTGTAGAATATTAGTTTGCAGATCAAACTCTAATAGATTTTTATTGTTGATGTATATACTTTATAAATATTTTATACAAATTCAAGTATTGTTGATTATGAATCAATGTATTAGACTTACACTTGTTATTTTTGTACTTGTCTTCATTTATCACAATCATCAACTATATATATGACAGAAATGTTTGTGGAGAGACATGTCTCCACACATGTGGAGACATGCCTCTTCACAAGAATATACTATTGCACCCCTTCATCATAATTATTGATTACCTTAATTTATATTCTTATGCACCAATTCATATATAATAACACATATTAATTAATACACAACCTATTTAACATAACTAGTATTGATAATAATGAGATCAGTGAAAGAAATTTATAATCGATATAAGATTATTGATTTATAAGCATTATTATCATATAAATGATATGTATATCATTTTTCATAAATGATGAAGATTAGAATATAGTTATTAATCAAAACAATGATATCGAGCATGATTAATTTGGATAGTATTATCAATCATTCATAGATCGATCAATATGGAGCTAATGGAATTGTGTTTTGATCAAATGTTTATTATATCAACAATATGATTAGAAATTCTATATTCACAAATGTATGTATAGATATTATATATATATATATATATATATATATATATATATATATATATATTATTATATACATTTGATATGTGTACATACATATAATAAATAACTATTCATAATGGTGGTATAATCAATATTCCATTTATTTGACCAAAGCTACCATCATTAACACTCCCTGTTAGCTAGGGGGGATAAAATCTATCCAAGAGTATAACACAATAGATCCATTAAATGTGCAAGATGAGAGATATCACCTCACTGTGATATCAGGAGGTATGGTATTTAACTAAGAATATCAAGTCACGTCATATTCACCATAACTCACAAATATCCATATTTATGGTATGTGCACTTGGCATCATGTCTCATGATGTGATGCAGGAGCATCCTAGGATTCTTGGCAATCCTGTATCAACCAAAAATATGTTTGTCTTTGAAGGTAGATTGTTAGTTTTGATCTTGGTTTGGAGAGTTCTTGCTTGGTTTGGGAGACTGGTTGCTCAGTTTATGTGGTTACTAGGGTGCTCGGTCTCTAAGAACGCTCGGTGACTGAAGGCATTAGTTCACTAGTGCTCGGTAATAATTGTGTTGCTCGGTCATGCTTGGCATGGTCAGTTGACTAGTGCTCAGTTATTTCCTCTTTTGCTTGATGTTCTTGCTTACCGACGGGATTATTTGGATGAATCGGCTTGGCTAACTGGTGCATTTAATTTGGCTCACACTCCTCGAGTTATGGATTGACCATTGGACGTGTGGGGACCTAGATCTGGCATGTTACATTCTTCTATGTAGATCTAATGACCATTGGGCCATCTTTTGAAGAGTTTATTTATTTTGTAAGGCTATGTGAGAGTCGACTAATGTTTTAGCATTTAATATTTATTTTTAGAGATTTATTATTTCATCAGCCAGCTTGTGGCTGGGAATCAGTATTTATAGGATGTTTGGGTAGTTGTTTAAGGGGGAGATTGTTGGTTTGAAAGTTAGTAGTCTGTGAGCTTAGGAACAAGAAGATTGCTTGGAAGTTGGAGTACAAGTTTAGATCTTTCCTAGGTGCCTACCAATGTGTTGTCTATTGCAGACCTGGACTAGCTGGATGCTGATGTTGGGGAAAAGATTTGGATCCTGTAAGATCTTGTAGACTATTACTTACTTTGTAATTGGCTGTAATTGGGAAGGCCTAACAGCACGGCACATTGCATGTAATTGGTACTTTGATGAATAAAGACCTCTGTTTCATTACAGATCTTTTATTCTTGTTGTGTATTTCCATTGCATATTGGTTTGGCTGCAAGGTCGGTTAGTCCTTAATTGGATCCACCCACCTTGACTGCATTATGATGCCTACCATAATGGATATCAAATCATGGCATATCCATGGATATTAAGACTCATAATATCCACCATGATGATCTCTTGTAAAGTCATTTTGGTTTATTTAATGATATCAAACCTTATGATATCTACTATAATGTCTAAGAGATATTATCTATCATGACACGTCCATGGATATCAAGTCACATGATATTGATCATTATAGTGAAATTTATTATCGTAAAGTTTTCACCTTACAATATCAATCGGATACAAGTGTTCATTATTGAAAAGTCATCACCCTTCAACAATTTCCACAAGGGGGCCATGAAGTCATGGAGTCACACACATGGTGATAAAATATTTTACACATTAAACATCTTAAATATTAGTACAAATAAATAATAATTGAGACTCAATCTCAAATTCAATTTACATTTTCAACCATACCAAGTTTATCTCAAAAGTGCTCAACCTTTGACCTGGAGAGTGGCTTGGTTGTTTGATCACTTTTACTAATATACTCCAACTGGATCACATTCCTTTCAACCATGTCTCTAACATAGTGATAAGGAATCTCAATGTGTTTTTTTGCAACAAGATGTATCTACTTTGGTTCACACATGAACTGACTGAGTGCATTTATTGCATAAAAAATATCAAGTCTAGTGTTGACCAAATACACCAAGGATACTATTATCTATTTGTAGAGGGTGGGATCTACAAATTATGAGTCTTTTTTTGCTTCCTTCAATTTATGTAAGTGTGTTTCCATTGATTTAGACATGGGTCTACACTCCAACATTCCAAACCACTTTAGAATATCAATTGTATACTTTCCTTGATTTAGAGTGATGCCATCTTCATGTTGCCAAACTTCTAATCCAGTGAAGTATTGTAGGATAATCAAATCCTTCATATAAAATTATAAGGACAAGTCCTTTTTACACTGGTAATTAGGTGATCTTCTCCTTTTATTAACAAGACATCAACATATATAATAAGAATTAACATATCACTATTAATTAGCTTAAAGTAGAGGTTTGAATCTGCATCATTCTTAGAAAACTCTAATCCCAAGAGAAAGTGATCAATCCTTTCATACCAGGCTCTAGGGGCCTATTTGAGTCCATACAAAGCCTTGTTTAATCTTAAAACATGTGATTCATCCTTATGTATAACAAATCCTTCAAGTTTCTCTAGATAGACTTCCTCCTCAATTGTGTCATTTAGGAACACAATCTTCACATCCATTTGATGGATCTTCCATCCCTTTGATGTTGCAATGGAAATTATGAATCTGAATGAAGTGTATTAGGCAATAGGGTCAAAATTCTCTTCATAATGAATTCCCTCTTTCTGAGAGAAACCTCTGGCAACAAACTAGGCTTTGTGTTTCTCAATGCTACCATTTGCAGCATGTTTGATCTTGAAGAGCCATATTGATGATGCAATAGATTTTCCTTTAGATCTTGGTACGATGTATCAGACATCATTTTTTGCAATGGATTGATACTCTTCTAGCATAGAACCTTTCCACATTTGATGATTGAGAGCTACTTTAACACATGATGGTTTTGAGTTTATGATCTCACTCATCAAGGCTACATAACTAGAGAATCTATGAGGTCTCTTTCTTTCCCTGAAGGTTCCCTTTGGTTTTGCATAATTATCAGCTTCCTAAATCATCTTTCTAGCCCAAAGTGGCCTCTTTCAGTTTACATTATTAGGTTCATTTAAGGGAGTAATTTGACCTTCATTTTCAATCTCTTCAAGAGTCTCCCTCTGAACCTCAAGAGCATGATCATCTCTCATATTTTTAGGAGGATATTGATCTTTAATCTCATGAGATATTTTGGATCTCTTGAAAGCAATGTCTTCCTCAAAAATGACATCTCTGCTAAGTTCAATTAATCTTTCTCTAGGTATGTATATCCTGTAGGCTTTAGATGTTGCACTGTAGCCTACAAATACTCCTTTCCTTCTTGAGGGTTCTAACTTATGCCTCTTTTCTTTAGGTACATGGATGTAGACAAGACAACCAAATATTCTTAGATGACTTATATCAATTTTGATGTTAGTGGATGCTTCTTCTGGGGTTTTTTTGTCTAAAAATGAATAAGGACATCTATTTTGAATGTAGATAGTTGTCCTAGAGGCTTCAACCCAAAATAAAGTTTCTATTTTTCTATCATACATCATAGCTCTAGTAGCTTCTACTATGGTCCTATTCTTTCTTTTTTCCACCCCATTTTTGTTGGGGATTATAAGGTACAATAACTCGTTGGTTCTTGAAAATATTTTACACTCGATAGGATACCAATATATCTCAGACTAATTTTGGGAGTGGTTAGTTCCAAATGTAGGGGAATCTGGGATAACTAGACCAACTATAGGGACAAGACTTCCCTCTACACTTGTAGCTCTGCAAAACTAAGGTGGTATACCTGATCCAATAGATATAACTCTTATTAAACTTAATATTAGATCTAATAACAGATATCAGTGAGAAAGTACTAAATAACAACCTATTATTCATTGACTCTCCATCACTGGGGTAGGACACTTACTTCTCCAATCAACAAATAAAGATTAAAAACTAGTTTTGATTATTCTAATTTTGATTGTAGTGATCCCAATCAATACTCATCAACTACAGATGTACTCATTTAGTCCAGTGCCTTATCCATTGGGCTAATCTCACCAAAAAATAAAGGAAATACAAAGATCCTAGGATAACCTAATTATAATCATAAACACAAATACTTCAACTCTTTCCTTCTTATTGATAATCCTTGCATAAATCACGTGAACATGTATTTTATTTAGAGCATTATTTAATCCAATTCTAAATTAGAACTCAAAATGAAAACACACACACATAGGTCTCTCATAAACTCAAAAATTCATAAATTTGACACAGAGGAGAGATTAAGACTTGAAATTTGTATTAAGCATAATGAACCTTGATCATTTGTATACAATATGTTTTGAGAAACAAGCTTGAAAATAATGGTAGTATTATGTACTTTCTTCTATTACTTTGATAAGGAAAGATACAAAATATTACAATCCTTGAATGAGGGCTAGGGTTTCAAAATTTTATCTTCTAGACACCTAAACTCTCAATGCCTAATATGATCATGAAAAATCCTTTTATAGATAAGGATTGCAACAAGCATCCGATCACATTAGGATTTACAAAACTTAACCCTAAAACTACAACAACCTCGCAGGGTTTGCAATTAATGAAAAAATCAAATCCTAGGTAGATATTTGATAGGGAAGTTGCCTGTCTTTAAGTCTTCAATGCATTTCTTGATCGATTCAAGCAATCTGATTGTATTCTTTGCGTGATTTTTCCTGCAATAAATACATTTTGTATCTTACCTACTCAGAACTGTGAGTCACGCTTTTCACTTGCTTCAAGAAGTAGATGGAGCATCAAGCTTTTCAACATGAGGCATGTACTGATACCTCCATTTATTGAATACCTCATCACTCAGGAGCACAAAATTGATAATTTTAGCCTTTATGTCAAACAACTATTCCCACTTGCATTCCATCTACCTGATTTCCTGCTAGAAAAACTCAAATCTTGACTTCATAGTTATTAGCATCTCAATGGTGTGGATGAATAAGAGAGTATTTTCCAAAGCCAAAATACTTGTCATCCTAGCTGAAAAATCTGCATCCATTCTCTCTCTCCACTTGAAAAACTCTTTAAGCTCACCATTTCTTTTAAAAACCCCCAAAATTAGCTCATAGCTTGAGAGTGTCAATTCCTTCTTTAGTAAATTAGACTTTCTTTCAAAATCATCCAAAATTATCTTGTATTCAACTAAACCCTTTATAAACTGATGTATTGGCTTGATCAATGGATCTGGATCAACTTGACCTTTAGAGAGCCAGCAAAATAGTCTCATATTTGGGGATCTCTCAACCCATTTATTCAAAATTGGTCCTAACTCAGTCTTATGATTACCTAAAGATGTTAGCAATATCTGTAATCTCCTAGCATGGTCAAACAAAAATGTAGGATTCAGATTACGAGAAAATTGCATCATTGCCTCTATAACCTTCTATTCATATTTATGGTCCACAAGGAACTTAGCCTTCATATGTTCATCATTTTTTTTGTCAAGATCTACCCTACTCTCTCTTAATCTATCCCTTCAAGCAATTGCTGCTTTTCCCAATTGACCCTTGCATCTATATTTGTTTCTAGAAAACAGGATGGTGGGAATTCAATAATGGGGCTAGAAGAAGAAGCTACTGCAGGTTTCTCAACAATCATCATCTGAGGTGTTCTTTGGCTTTGTGGTCTAGATAAATGCGCTATCAATTTATCCTTTTCAATCATCTCTATCTTTAGCTCATTGTAAGACTTGAGAATGGTTTCAAACTTAATTCTCAACTCTTCTTTCTCCTAAGCATCCCTTTCTGCCACCTTTACATTGAACTTGGTTGTCTCCAAGATAATATTTGAGGCTTCAACATTCGAAGTCTCACCCACTCTGTGTACTAACAAATTCCCTTAATAATCTAAGGAGTACGCCTTATTTTTATCTTTACTCCATTCCCTCTTAAGGGATCACATTACTAGGGCTGCATGGTCATCAGAAAAAACCACACCCCTAGTAGTCTATTGTGCTTTCTCTATAGTAGAATGTACTGTAACTTTACTTTTTCTAACTGCATCAAAAATTATTGCGTCAGCAATATCTCATTCAAGGAGAATTAATACCCCTGCAGTATGAATCAAATCCATGCCTTCTTCCGGGGTTATACTCTCAAATTTCTTCATCATTTCCCCCTTCACCTCATTTTCAATCTCAGCACTATCCCTATCAAGGAATTCTTCTTTCCTTTTTTCACAAACCTCTATAAATTGATTAATATGCATTCTCCACAAGAATTGAAGAAATGCCCTAGTCTTAACAAAATTATTATCTAAAATAAAAGCATCACTATCCTGCTTTAAAATTAGATCTAATTGTCTTCCTTCAAACTCTGCTATAGTGAGGTCCATATCAATTCCTTTGGGTGCCTCTGGCATCCCCTCTTATATCTCATGCCTTGAAACAAAAATGTTCCCTTCACTACTCATTTGTACTAGTTGTTGAGCAACTCCTTGTTCATCTAATTGTAATGGGGATTGGGAAGGAGAGTATATTTCCTATTATGGCTAAGGTTCCTCCTATCTTTGCCTCTTTGGAGAGGGATTCCCTATTACTAGATCATTCATAGGTCTCTCTCCCCTAGAAGTGGATGGAAAAACTTTATCTTCGTGTTGTGCTAGGAGAAGGACATTGCATCCCCTTCTCTCCTGAACCCTGTATATCCCCTTAGGGGTCAACTTTACATATCCATGCTGATTCAAAATTCTTCTTGCCCTATCTGGATCAGATTGGATAATCACATCCTTCTTCTCATTTTCTATTTGCATAATTCTCTCAAAATGTTCCATGAGGGCATCCACATTCCTTGCCCATGGCTGAAAATCCTTTAATGGATCATATTTTTTATCAAAAATCTAGCTAAAATCTATAGTCTTCTTATAGATTATCCACTTCTCCTTTTTTAATTCTTGAGTTTGAAGATCAAACTCATTTCTGACTATATCCTCAAGAAAATTGAATTAGTGTTCCATACTAACACACCTTATTTTTTCTTTAAAATTCCTGATAGAAAACCCTCATTATCTACACACCTTATTACTACAGTAGCCATTCTATAAGGTTGCAAAACCTTATTCAAGTGAACCCATCCCTTATTAACAATAATGTACTGGTGGGCTATTGTAATGCTTGGGAATAAATTTCCCCTTCCTTTGTTTGTCAAGGTTGTTTCCTGAAGGTCACCAATCTACCTTAGAATCTCTGCATATCCTAGTTTCAAAGGAACTCAGTAGGGTAGTACATAAGGTGCCTTCCTGTAACCATATACTTTGAAAATTGTGGAAACTAGATACAAAATTATATCACCAAAATTATGTACTATGGTGATGTCTTCACAATATTCTTTTGGCCTAATTAGCCTCAATAATTCTATGGGAATTCTTGGATTCTCAAAAAATACCAAGGATCTGAGCCTTGAAGGAAAATTTCTATCAAAAATGATATAACTAGCATCATTCCTATTCCATGATAGCTCTGTAGTCCATAACTAGACTGGTAACACTTCTCCATTCTTCTCCCTTACTATATCCATTGTCTTACTGAAAAATTTGACACCATTGTGCAAGAACATATGCATCAACATGGAATACCACCCAAAAGGCCTATCTACCTTTATATTTTTAATCCCTATTAAACCCTAGTGGATTAAGTCTCCAAGGTAAGGGGAAAATTCAAAAATCAAAGCTAGATGGGGATGTAAGATCTGCACCATCATAAACATATAGGGAATAGGCATGTGTGTTGCCTCATCCTGCCCTAGAATCAAAGTCAAAGACTTATACATGTATTGTGCTCTTAAATTGAAAAGATCTAATCTGAAAGACTTAGGTGTGCTTGCACTCACCATACACATGGGACCAGTGTTTCCAAAGAAATCTCTCAAGTGACTAGATCTCAAACAATCCCTTTTTGCCGAATAATTTTTTCCAAACTCATCAAAATCAATCTTCTCTAGTCCAATAGAAGGATCATTCAGTGAAAAAACTTGTCTGATCTCATCCTCCATTATACTTATCAAAACTTTTCCATTTACATCCCTAACATATCTAGTTATAGGGTAATAACACTTAGTTATTTGTATGAGGAGATCAGCATCCATAAAAACTTCAGGCACAATAACTTTCCCTACATCAAATTGCCATATATTCTTGAGGGGAGCACAATCATTTCTTTGAGAGTATGCAGCTTTAAATAAAATTAAACCATTGTATTTCTCCCCCACCCTAGCATATCTCATCCATAATCCCCTATCAAACAGTATGTCATCAACATAGTCCCTAGGGTTTTTGGGACCTAACTCTTTCATTCTGGACTTTTCAATCTCTGAGTGTGGGAGCAATTGAAGAAAATATTCAAATACACCCATGTCTTTGTACTCTGTTTTCCCCAAGAGTTCTCTTTTGGGTGCCATTCTCTAACTAGGGCTTCAGGAAAGTATATTTAGACCAAATAAAAACCACCCTGATATTCTTTAAAAAACCACAAAGACAATATCTGAATTACTGAAAATAGGACTTTGAGGATTTTTAGTTAAAATGCCTACCATTTTAGTAGAGAAAACTTGCAGATGATGCTTATCAAAGAGAGAAATTTCACTGTAGAGAAACTCAAAATAATGTGTCATCTCCAACGATCAAATCTAACCTTATAACACCTGCCAGCCCATTACATCCAACTCACACAAAGCACATTAAGTTCACCATTACTGAAATTGGTGGCTACAACATTCACAAGATGTGGCAGTGTTCCCAAAATCTATTAGGAATGAATGCAAAGTGTTTTGGCAGTCATTCTGTAGCAGTTGTTGTTGCATTCATGACTTGGATTGTCATTGATGTCAACACAGTGATATTCTGGATATTAGCAGGAAAGTAGGTACAGTTTTGTTTTGCACACATGTTGTATTTTAGATTGGCTTTTGCATAGTTGATGGTATTTTCTTTGGTGTGTTATTAACCTATGGTTAATAGCGCAAAAATAAATTCATTCATTTGTGAGAGTTATGAGCATTTTGGTGAAAGCAGTGTTTAGACAGTGTTTCTGTGTAGCGATGTTCAGAAATCGGAGGATATCTCTTAGCTGGGATGGAATCTAATTTTGCACAGTTAAAGGGATATTGGAGACTCATTAATGATGATGTGGTTCATAGCAAAAACTTTGAGGATATGTTTGGAGAAAGTTACAGTAACTGGAAGCCAACAGTTTTATGTGAATTATGTGTGTAGCGTGTAGAATTTATTATTTTGTAATTGAGGACCGACTCATTTGTAATTATTTGAGTTTGGTATATAAGAAGGAATTTTTTCCTTATTGTAATGTGTACTATGAAGATTGAGATGCGAATATATGCATGAAGTGAAGAAAAGAGCTAATTCAGTGATGAAGGAAGACTTGTGAGTACAGAGATCTGGAATTGTGATCTTGTGTAATAGAGAGTGTAGTTTTGGCATAGTGTGAAGGAGGTAATATATTTCATATTATTCTATTGAATAATTCTAAGATCTTTTGGATAGTGGGTTCAGAGATCTTGCCTTGAAGCTGTTTGGGCAGTGGGTCCTTCTATCTTCCATAAACTCTTAACCAGGTTAGAATCTTTTAATAGGGATTCAAAATCTCCTAACAGGGTCCATCCTCTAACAAGGAAATTTCATATTAGTGCATCATTTTGTGGGCATCATTCCCACCGGGGTTTACTCTTTTCAAGAGGTTCCCTAGTTAACATATCTTGTGTTATTGTGCAATTGTGTATGATTATCTTTCTATGGTTGATCAGTACATTGATTATATTGTTTAAAGTTGTTGAATGGATAAATTATTAGATAACTGATTCAACCCCCCCCCCCCCCCCCCCCCTCTCAGTTATCTTGGGGATCTTTACTTTCTAACAATTGGTAGTAAAGCGGAAGGTCCTTGAAAGAAAAGTTTAACAACTTAAGGAGATCCATGGTGAATTTTAGAAAAGAAAGCCCTAAGTTTGATGGAGTGAATTTTGATAGCTGGAAAGAAAAGATGAAGACACATCTATTGTGTTTAGGACCAAGTTATTGGTTGATTAAAAAGAATGAGAAGACTATCATTGAGGAAGACAATCTAGAGGTAGGAACTAAAGATGAACTAGATCTATTCATGTGTAACATACTTGCAAGAGAAGCACTTTTATCAGCACTACCGGAGAATGAATATAGTCAGGTAAGATGTTTGAAAACATCTCATGCAATTTGGAAAGCTTTACATTCTACTTTTGAAGGTGATGAACATGCAAAGAAGGCTAGATTACATAATTGGATTTGTACATTTGAAGATATCAGAATGATGGAAGATGAATCTATTAGCAGCTATATTGGTAGGATGTCTGAGATTGTGACAGGAATAAAGTCTTGTGGAGGTGATAAGATAGAGAATGAAGTGATATGGAAAATTCTGAGAACTTTGACACCAGTATTCAAGTAGACAACGTAGATGATTGAACAAGTGATACCTTGTACATAAAACTTTTCAAGAGAGACTCTTCTTGGAAGATTAGAAATAGCAGAGATGAACTTGAGATTATCAAGAGAGCTACCTAGAATGGAAACAGCATTCAGTGCTCTTAGCATTAGACCTACAAGAAGCACTAGTGTGAATGGAGATTATGCCAGCAGTAGCAGATCTAAGGAAGATAAGAAGATTGAAGAAGGTATTGCATTACTTGTAAAAAGAGAACCAGATGGTAAGAAAATCTTTAAATGTTGGACTTGTCAAGAATATGGTCATTTTGCATCTAAATGTCCTAAAAGAGTTAAGAAGTATAGAAGCAACTTTAAACCTAGGAGATCTAAAGAATGTTATTATGCAAATGATGAAGATTTTGAAGCAGGAATTGAAAAACATTTAAGTGACAATGATAATGATAACTTTGAGGAAATAGGATTTGTAGCAATTAAAGAAGAAAGTTCTGAATCTGATAAAAGGGAAGAAAAAGCATTAGTTTCACGAGTTGAAAAGAAATTTGATTGGATTATAGATAGTGGTTGTTCACATCATATGACTGGAGATAAAAGAAAGTTTGTTAAGTTAGATAATTATGATGGAGGAATTGTTAGGGTTGGTAACAATGCACCTTGTTTGATTAAGGGTATAGGATCTATTACTCTTGATGGAAAGACTAACACTGATGATGTTTACTTTGTTGATGGACTAAGACATAATCTACTAAGCATTGGACAATTGGCTGATAAGGGTTATCAAGTTTGGTTTTTTGAGAAAACTTGTGTGATAAAAGATAAAGATGGAAATCTGATTGGAAAAGGATCTAGAACCAGAGGTAATGTATTTCAGTTGAATCCTATTGAGATGACATGTTTGATAACTAGGATTGATGACAGTTGGTTATGGCATAAAAGGTTTTGTCATATAAACTTTGATAATATTGTCAAGGTGAGCACTACACTTGCGGTAAGAGATTTACCTAGAATTATGAAACCTACAAACATGATTTGCAAAGAATGTATGATGCCAAAGCAGAAAAGGAGTTCATTTTCCAATAAGAAGTTCACATCAACAGAGAAGTTGGAGATTGTTCATACAGACTTGAGTGGTCCTACTAGGACTAGAGGATTCTATGGTGAAAGGTATTTTATGATTCTTGTTGATGATTTTACAAGAATGATGTGGATTGCATTTTTGAAAGAAAAATCTGAAGCATTTGATAAATTTAAGATCATGAAAAGAAAAATTGAGAATGAATCTAAAATGAAGATTAAGTGTCTAAGATCTGATAGAGGTGGTGAATTTACATCTAGAGAGTTTAACACTTTTTGTGAAATGAATGGCATTAAGAGACAACTTTCAGCCCCTAGAACACCAGAACAAAATGGTATTGTAGAAAGAAGGAACAGGTCAATAACTGAAGTAGCAAGAGCTATGTTGTTTGAAAATGATTTGGCTAAAACTTTTTGGAGAGAAGTAGTGAACATAGCAGTATACACTATGAACAGAGTACAAATTAGAGCAGATACAAACAAGACACCTTATGAATTATGGTTTGGACATACACCCTCAGTTAAGTATTTTAGAATTTTTGGAAGTAAATGTTATATAAAGAGAGATGATGATATAGGAAAGTTTGATCCTAGAAGTGATGAAGGAATATTTCTTGGATATTCTTTAAAAAGCAAAGCATATAGATGTTATAACAAAAGAACTAAGACTATTGTTGAAAGTGTAAATGTAAAAGTTGATGAGAAGTTTAAAATTTAGGAAAGAATGCTTGATTATGAATCTGATGGAGAAGCACAACCTCAGCCTAACATTGAAAATGCAGAATTATTTTTTGAAACTAACAGTGATTTGTTGAATGAAAGTCATACTGAAGAAGATAGAGAAGAAAACAGAAAAGAAAATAGAGAAGAAAGCAAAGAAGAATCTACAGTCGGAACAAGATTAGTAACTATGACACCTAACAGGTATACTTCAATACATCACCCTATTGAGCAAGTTATTGGAAATTTAGATAGAGGAGTTTTGACTCGAAATAAGGTGCATTTATGTTTGATTTCTCAAATTGAACCTAAGACTACTAATGAAGCTTGTGAAGATGAACATTGGATCAATGCTATGAAAGAAGAACTAGAGCAGATTGAAAAAAACAAGACATAGGAATTGGTCCCTAGACCTAAAGATAAGAATGTGATTGGAACAAAGTGGGTATTCAGAAACAAGATGAATGAACAAGGAGAAGTGATAAGAAACAAAGAAAGATTGGTATGTAAAGGATATTCACAACAAGAAGGAATTGACTATGAAGAAAATTTTGCACCTGTGGCCAGACTTGAAGCAGTGAGAATGTTTCTAGCATATGCAACTTACAAGAAATTCAAAGTGTATCAGATGGATGTGAAGTCATCATTTTTGAATGGTGAATTGGAAGAAGTCTACATTAAGTAGCCTGAAGGTTTTCCTTTGACACAAGAAGGAGATATGGTATGTAAGTTAAAGAAAGCTTTATATGGATTAAAACAAGCACCTAGAACCTGGTATGCAAGATTGGATAAGTATTTATTGAAATTTGGATTTATAAAAGGAACAGAAGATAGTAACTTATACACAAAAGAAATTGAGAATGGTTTGTTGGTTATAGTTATATTTTTTGATGATATTATCTTTGGAGGAGAAGATGAAGCTAGTGACAAATTTGCAGATGAAATGAAGACTGAATTTGAGATGAGCATGATTGGAGAAATGAAATATTTTTTGGGATTATAGATAACACAAAGCAAGGAAGGTATATTTGTAAGTCAGACTAAGTATTTAAATGAATTATTGAAAAGATTTGGAATGGAAGATTCTAAACCTATTGGAACACCTATGGTAACTGGACATAAGTTATCTAGCAAAGATGAGACACCAGCAGTTGAGCAGAAAAAGTACAAATCTATGATTGGAGGATTGCAGTACTTGACACATACAAGACCTGATATAGCACATTCAGTGGGGATTGTAGCAAGATTTCAAGCAGAACCTAGAGAATCACATTATGCTGCTGTAAAGAGGATACTGAGATATCTGAAAGGAACAATGGATTATGGATTATGGTATGAGAATTCTGATGATTTTACCTTATGTGCCTATACTGATGCAGATTGGGGAGGTAGTGTTGATGACAAGAAAAGCACCAGTGGTGGAGCCTTTTTTCTTGGAGGTAAATTGGTCTCTTGGCTAAGTAAGAAGCAAAATTGTACTTCACAAAGCACAGCAGAAGCAGAATATGTTGTAGCAGCAAATAATTGTAATCAGATTATTTGGATGAAGCAAATGTTAAAATTTATTGGAATAAAGTTTGATGAGCCTATTGTTATACATTGTGATAACACCAGTACAGTAAGTATGTCAAAAAATCATGTTTTACATTCTAAGACTAAACATATTGAGATCAAGTATCATGTTGTAAGAGAGAAAGTTGCAGAAAAAGAAGTAAGATTGGAGTACATAAGTACAAAGGAGCAAATAGCAGATATATTTACAAAGCCTTTACCTAAGGATATATTTGTGTATCTGAGAGGTATGCTTGGGGTTATGCCCCAACCTATTTTTGAGAATTGATGCAGATGATTGCATCCATCCAGTGGTATATGAGCCCTATCTTTCTTCTGGATTGGATGTTGGAACTTCCTCTATGGGGGACTTTATGAGCTAAGTCATGAGGACTCTTGCTATTGTATTCTTCTAAAAAGTGTCTTTTGACATTAAGTTGTTGTTGACTTAGTGATGGAATTTTTGTCATTGATGTCAATGGGGGAGAGATATACATGAAAAACATTGTGGATTGTATGAGAGAGTTGAATAGGAAAACGAAGCAAGATTTGATTTGATAATTTATGTGATGTTGCAGTATTGGATTTTTGGAACATTGGATGTTTTTCATATATGTTGTCATCAATGCCAATGGGGGAGATTGTTAGGAATGAATGCAAAGTGTTTTGGCAATCATTATGTAGCAATTGTTGTTGCATTCATGACTTGGATTGTCATTGATGTCAACACAGTGATATTCTAGATATTAGCAGGAAAGATGGTACAGTTTTGTTTTGCACACATGTTGTATTGCAGATTGGCTTTTGCACAGTTGATGGTATGTTCTTTGGTGTGTTATTAACCTATGGTTAATAGTGCAAAAATAAATTCATTCATTTGTGAGATTTATGAGCATTTTGGTGAAAGCAGTGTTTAGACAGTGTTTCTGTGTAGCGATGTTCAGAAATCGGAGGATATCTCTTAGCTGGGATGGAATCTGATTTTGCACAGTTAAAGGGATGTTGGAGACTCATTAATGATGATGTGGTTCATAGCAAAAACTTTGAGGATATGTTTGGAGAAAGTTACAGTAACTGGAAGCCGACAGTTTTATGTGAATTATGTGTGTAGCGTGTAGAATTTATTATTTTGTAATTGAGGACCGACTCATTTGTAATTATTTGAGTTTGGTATATAAGAAGGAATTTTTTCCTTATTGTAATGTGTAATATGAAGAGTGAGATGCGAATATATGCATGAAGTGAAGAAAAGAGCTAATTCAGTGATGAAGGAAGACTTGTGAGTACAGAGATCTGGAATTGTGATCTTGTGTAATAGAGAGTGTAGTTTTGGCATAGTGTGAAGGAGGTAATATATTTCATATTATTCTATTGAATAATTCTAAGATCTTTTGGACAGTGGGTTCAGAGATCTTGCCTTGAAGCTGTTTGGGCAGTGGGTCCTTATGTCTTCCATAAACTCTTAACCGGGTTAGAATCTTTTAACAGGGATTCAAAATCTCCTAACAGAGATTTATATGTACTGAATGTATTTCATAAGACTCCTAACAAGGTCCATCCTCTAACAAGGAACTTTCATATTAGTGCATCATTTTGTGGGCATCATTCCCACCGGGGTTTACTCTTTTCAAGAGGTTCCCTAGTTAACATATCTTGTGTTATTGTGCAATTGTGTATGATTATCTTTCTATGGTTGATCAGTACATTGATTATATTGTTTAAAGCTATTCAATGGATAAATTATCAGATAACTAATTCACCCCCCCCCTCTTAGTTATCTTGGGGACCTTTACTTTCTAACAAAATCTCCAATTTGAAATTGTACCGTCGATCAAATCTTTTCTGGCACATCAAACGGTCGACAAAAATTCTCATAACATACTTTAATTCTTTCATAAACTTAGTTCTCAACCAATGAGAACATTTCATTATACCATGTGCTAAAATCCATGTTTTAGTATAATTTTACCGGCCTGGACAGGTGTCAACATGTCACAATGCCACAAACTTAAAACACCAAGCATCTTATGATCAAGGTGCAATGCCTATCATCGATTCTTTCAAGATCTGTCAGATCTTTACCGCTTTTGAAAGTTTGTGACCCCACTTTGCAGGTGAACACATGGATATGTCTGAAGACTTCAGACCCACTGGAAACTGACATCACAATGGATAGATGTCACTCAGCCGCATCCCCGCAAGTAAGAAACTATCAGTGATGTCAGTTTAAGGGATAGCGACAATCATAGATCTATTTTCATCGAGAGCTCATTGTTCATGAATAACATTGTTCCCACCTCTGATCATCATTTGTAAAGGCTTTCAATCAGATAGTTTTCACAGTCCTACAAGGCTTAACAGCTGGCCAACTTAGATTTAAGGCACTACGACAACCATGGATCTTATCTGATCATTACTGACCACATAGCTTGAAGACTAGGCCTTCCTAGACAGATGTCATTTAGTCGCATCCCTACAAAGGTAGAAAATCAGACAACCAGGGAACTTAAGGGGTTGCGACGACCACAGGATTTAAAGTGGATCAGACGGCCAACATAAAAATAGAAAAAACCAAACCTATAGCATGAAGTATTTTATGAAAAAGGGACCTGCTTTAAGACCTAACCTCAAAACACATGAGGTCAACAACTTAATATTTTTTAAATAAACACATGCACTTTTTTATCCTTAGGGACTGAAAAAGGTAATGTTCAAACATAACAAGACCTAGGATAACTAGGGCTTTCGACATTTTTTATTTCTAGGTCAATTTATTCAAGGGTTTGACAAAAAATTGAAGTGTAAGAGCTTAAAAAAACTTTGAGAGTACTAACAGTGGCTCATACTCAGGGACGTGTATCTCCTGTTGATACAATGAGAAATCTAGAATCTCCTGGGGAAAGAAACCAAGACAAAAATTTGACCAAACACTAGACAACTATACACAGAAACCCTAAACTAAAAAAATGAGAACAAAAGAGACCTTAAGAGAAATAGAGCTTCAAAAATTTCCCATGAACTAGCAACTCCGTAATATCTCATGTCAAATTTTTCAAAATATATGAATATGTTCCCCAATTTCCTTCAATGATATAAGGGCCCAACCAAATGGGATCAAATTTTCCATGCCTCTCCTTATCCTCCAGCCTTGAATTCCACATTAATACAAGGTCACCACCCACAAAGTTTCTCTAAGTAGCCTTTTTATCATATAAAACTTTACATTGGGCCTAAATCCTTTCATTTCTTTCATGTGCCTCACTTCTTACTTCATTCAGTTGGATCAAGTCATTAATCCTAATTGTAATTTCACCTTCTAAACTATCATCATAGGTCTAGATGAATTGGTACATCTGTAGTAGATTATTTTGGGGTAATCTATCATTTATCCTATAAACTAAATCAAATGGGGCACATCCTATTGCTTTCTTCATAGTTACCTGTTGGAGATTTTCTTGCAAGCCAGTGTTGACTGTATGTTTGTCCTTGATGACAACATATGGTAAGTAGCATGCATGGAAGACTTATGTAGTAAGCTTCTAGTATATACAGCATGAACATGTTATCAGCATGATATCATGGATGCAGAGGTTAACTATTTGTACAGATATTTATATAGCAGCTTATGTCAGTAGTGTTCCTGACAGAGTTACAGGCAGTGTTTTGTGAATGATTGTTTGTACCATTATCATTTTGGTATGCACCCTTGTATTAGTGATTGGAGAAGAGTTAGTAATGTTAGGTTAAGAGCGCATGATGTCATTCATCTTGAGGAGAAATTTTCAATTACTTTGGTAGAGCTGACAGTGTGTAGCGTGCGACTACATTTATTAATATTGGATAGGTCCCAGATTGTGTTGTGTGATTAGTAGAGCTAACAAAATTACTATTGGAGTATGTTATGGTTTCTCTAATATGATTTCAAGGTGGTTATAATAGGCTGACTTGATTATATCATGTAGAGGTAAGATATTTATAAGCAGTCATTTGTGATTGCTAAGGTGTGGTTCATGGTTAATTGTGAAGAATAGAGCAGAGTGTGTGAAGTGTTGAGCCATCGACAAAATGTCTATGTGACCAAGTGAAGAGTTTATGCTATACATTGGAACTGATCCAGATAGCAGGTCAAAGCATAGTTCACCAAGATCCAAATATAGTGTGTATCTATTATTCAGAAGGTTGTAGCCTTCACCTCTTTGAGCAGTGTGCTCTCAGACAGTGTGTCCTCACCCCTAACAGGGTTAATTGTAAAAGACTCCTAATAGGGTCTAACCCTTAACCAGGTCATTGTACTAAATGTATTGTAAAGACAACTCCTAATAGGGTGAAGGATCTTCTAACAAGGATCATAAGACACTAGTGCATATTATTAGTGGGTGTCAATTCCCACTAGGGTTTTTACCTATTTGGGTTTCCCCGTAACCAAAATATTGGTGTTGTGTTAAAGTGTTATTTCATTGTGTTTATGCTTTATGTTTAAGTATACTTAATTGGATAAAGAATTGAAACTTATAGATAACTGATTCACCCCCCCCCCCCTCTCAGTTATCTCTTGGGACTATTCCTAACAATTGGTATCAGAGCCAAGTACCTCAAAGAGAAATTTTAATAGCTTGAGGTTGATCATATGGCATTCTTTAGAAAAGAAAGTCCTAAGTTTGATGGAGAGAATTATCTCAACTAGAAGAACAAGATGGTGACAGATTTACAATGCATTGCTTTTGAAGTTTTTGATGTAACTATCAAAGAAGTCAAGATCCCTACTTTAGCAGACCTTGAAAAAGATGATGCTACTGAAAAGCATAAGGAATTATTTCATCAGAATGCAATAGCCAAAGAAGCCCTTATCAGCGCCCTATCTAATAGTGAGTTTTCAGAAATAAAGAAAGTAGATACAACCCACAAGATATGGAAGCACCTAGAAGATATATTTGAAGGAGACAAACAAGAAAAGGATGCACAGAGAAAAACTTGGAAGAAAAGATACAATGCATTAGAGATGCTACCTGAGGAGAACATTAGAGCTAACAACCAAAGGATTAATAAAGCAGTTGCAAGAATTAGGAACAATGGTGGAGAGATCTCAGAAGAAGACATTATGGATAAGTTGATGAACACTCTCATAGTAGAGCATGAAAACAAGATCAACATAATTGATGAGACCATGCAGCTTACATAAAATTTCAAAAGAGAGACCTTGATCAGAAAAATTTCAGCTTTTGAGATTTCAAGATTGAAGACAGAACCTAAAACTGAAATAGCCTTCAAATCATCAGTCCATGGTAAGAAATCTACAAGCACTTCTAGTAATTTTGATGATGATGATGAAGAGAAAACACTAGATGATTTCATTTCTATGATTGCTAAAAGAGAAAACAAAGGAAAAGGAAAATATGAAGGTCAATTTCCATTTAAATGCTTTTCATGTAATAAGATTGGTCATTTTGCATTGAAGTGTTCTACAAGAGTTAAAAGGTACCATAATAACTACAAGCCTAAGTATACAAAGGAATGCTATTATGTTGGAGATGGAGTATCATATGAAGAATCAGTAGAAGAAGAAATTGGATTCATTGCTCTTGAAGATGAAAAGGATTCACAAGAATTAGCTCTGATTTCACAAGCTGACATTAGGATAGATTCGATCATTGATAGTAGTTTCTCACATCACATGACAGGAGACAAAGATAGATTTGTTCATTTGGATAGATACAAAAGAGGCATGGTTAGATTTGGAGATAACACTCCCAAACCCATCATTGGCAAAGGATCCATCACCTTGGATGGAAAGAATAGCAATGATGATGTTTATTATGTTGATGGTTTGAAACATAACCTACTAAGTGTTGGGCAGTTACTTGACAAAGGTTACAGACTGGAATTCAATGGAAACAAGTACATCATTAACAAAAAAGAAGGAGAAATGATTGCATCAAGATCAAAGACCAAAGGTAATGTTTTTCATCTTAATCTAGAAGCCAGTTGTTTTGTTGCTAAAGTAGATGATAGTTGGTTGTGGCACAAAAGACTATGTCATATCAATTTTGATAACATAGTAAAGATCAGTAATGTTAAGGTAGTAAGAGACCTACCTAGCATAGAAAATCTAGTTGATACCATCTGCAGGGAATGTGTAATGGGAAAGCATGTGAGGAATTAATTCAAGAGAAAGCATAATTTAGCAGAGAACAAGTTTGATCTGATTCATACAGACCTATGTGGACAAACTCAAACAAGATCATACTATGGTGAAAGGTATTTCATTTTGTTTGTAGATGATTATTCTAGAATGATGTGGGTTGCGTTCTTAAAAGATAAGTCGGAAGCATTTGAGAAATTCAAAATATTCAAAGCTAAGGTTGAGAATGAATCTGAACGAAAGATAAAGTGTCTAAGATCGGATAGAGGAGGAGAGTTCACCTCTGACAGATTTTATGAGTACTGCAAAGAACATGGCATAAAAAGATAGTTAAGTGCACCTAGAACCCCTCAGCAGAATGGGATTTTAGAGAGAAGGAATAGGATCATCCTTGATATAGCATACCCCATCATGATTGAAGGAAAAGTTCCACACACCTATTGGAGAGATGTAGTCAATACAATAGTCTATACCATCAATAG
Organism: Chamaecyparis obtusa; assembly: GCA_027943335.1. Classification (NCBI taxonomy): domain Eukaryota; kingdom Viridiplantae; phylum Streptophyta; class Pinopsida; order Cupressales; family Cupressaceae; genus Chamaecyparis; species Chamaecyparis obtusa. The sequence continues at coordinate 739,733 of BSBK01005269.1, read as the reverse complement.
AATTCAATTAAGGCCTGGCGCGGACAAGACACCTTATGAGCTATGGTTAGGTAATGTTCCCATAGTAAATACTATAGAATCTTTGGAAGCAAGTGCTACATCAAGAGGGATGAAGCAGTAGGCAATTTTGATGCAAGAAGCGATGAAGGTATTTTCCTTGGTTACTCTACTAAAATTAAAGCTTATAGATGTTTTAACTTGAGATTAAAGAAGATCATTGAAAGTGCTCATGTTAAGATTGATGAAAAGTTTATGGTTCAAGAAAGATATCATGATTACTCACCTATGATTGAAGAAGAACCCAGACCCTCCACTAGTGAGAAAGTTGTTGAAGAAATGTTTGATAGTATTGATGTGTTATTCAATGACCCTGAGACAAGTGAAGAAGAAACTCCTAAGGTAGATGAGACATTATCACCTAAAGCTCCAAAGTTTACATCTAGAAATCACTCTAAGGATGACATCATTGGAGATCACAATAGAAAAGTCACAACAAGATCAAAAGTAAACAGTTATGCAAGAAATGAGGCGGTATGCTTACTATTTCAGATTGAACCCTTAAGTGTTGAAGATGCATGCAATGATTCAAATTGGCATGATTCTATGAAAGAAGAACTAGATCAGATTATCAAGAATGATACTTGGGAACTGGTCCCAGGACCTAGTGATAAAAATGTGATTGGAACAAAATGGATATTCAGAAACAAGATGAATGAAGATGGTCTAGTAGTAAGAAATAAAGCAAGGTTAGTATGTAAGGGATATGCGCAAAGAGAAGGTATTGATTATTCAAACACATTTGCACCAGTGAGAAGATTAGAAGCCATTAAGTTGTATCTAGCTTATGCAACATTCAAAAACTTCAAAGTTTATTAGATGGATGTTAAGTCAACATTCTTGAATGGAGAGTTAAAAGAAGTATACATTGAGCAGCCAGAAGGATTCACCCTAGACAGACCTGATATGGTATGTAGATTAAAGAAAGCCCTCTATGGACTTAAGCAAGCCTCTAGAGCTTGGTATGAGAGACTTGATGGATGTCTAACAAAAATTGGATTCAAGAAAGGAGCAGTAGATTGTAATTTATTTATAAGAGAGACATCTGAAGGACTACTGCTTGTAGCTATATTTGTTGATGACATTATCTTTGGAGGTAATGACAAACTTAGTGATGAGTTTGCTAAGGAGATGCAGAGTGAATTTGAGATGAGCATGATTGAACCTATCAAATACTTTTTGGGATTGAATTTGCAGCAAACAGAGAAAGGTATTTTCATTAATTAGTCCAAGTATGTGAAAAAGATATTAAAGAAATTCAAGATGGATGATTGCAAGCCAGTAGGGACACCTTGTTGGTAATTTGGCTGAGTTGATTACATATATGTTGTCATTATGGCAACATATGATCCACATGAAGATCACACAGGTCAAAGAGCAAGTATGACAGAGCGCATTGCAAATTTGTCTAAGTGTGAGACAGTATTTTCACCAGTGAACCTGGACAGTTTTTTTTTGTGATGATGATTGGAGTAAGTTCAGTTCTTGTGAACTTGAACATAGACTCTATGATGACTATTGAACACCCATCTCAGAGTGCAAGTCAGTATGGCATGTACGGAAGAAGTTATGACAGTTTTATCAAAGACAGTGTCAAGCCGACAGGACAGAATATGAAGATAGAACTAGTAAAGAGTTAAGGGATTATTTTGTTTATAAAAATAATTACTTGACAATATAAAGGGATGACATCCTAGATATTAACCCTTGGATAAATTTATTTGTATAAATGTAATTGTAATTGTAAGAAAAGTATGGTTGACAATAGATGTATGATGAAGTGATGAAATGTAATGAAGCAGTGATATGATGTGAAATATATGATGCATATGTAATAGTGATAGTGAAAGAGCAGTGAAGAGATATTGATGCAAGCAGTATAAGGTTCTGTACCTTAACCTATTTTTGTAATCAGTGTATATTGTACATTACTTGTTTGGGAAGTGGGCTCATCTGGTAATCACATTTTGTACTACCAACTCCTAACAAGGTTGAGGCTTCTAACAAGGCCTATAGTCCCTTAATCAGGAATGATACACTATATGCTTGTAATAGACTCCTAATAGGGTCAACATCCTTAACAAGATACTTTTGATTAGTGGATCTTTGTGGGTACCATCCCCACCGGGGTTTTCCCTTAGCCAGGGTTTCCTCGAGAACAAATAATGTGTTATGAGTTCTTTAGTATTATTGCTATGCATGTTGTTTAGCTTCTTATGTTATGCATGTATAAAGATAATCTGTTATATCCATAATTGGGAAAAAGATAAAGTTTTTACAATACTGATTCACCCCCCCCCCTCTCAGTATTCCCTATTTCTAACAATTGGTATCAGAGCTTAGTTACTCAAAAAAGAATCATTCAAGGAAATCCTAGTAGCTTGAGTAAGATCTCTATGGATATGGATCAACTACAAAAGAATCTTGAAGAAGCTCTTGAACAGATTGAATTGCTTACTATTGAAAAAGATACTTTGAAAAGAAAGTATGATGATGCAAAGAACCTCATTGAGAAACTGAAAAATAAATTGGAAGATCTGAGATCTGAAAAGGAATCTGAAGTTTTTATTGAAGATTGCGATGACAACTTAGAAAAAGAAAATGAGATCCTTAAGCATGAACTGAAGATAGAAAATTTGAAGCTTAGTTTGAAAGATGGAAATGCCAAGAATGAAGCAAATCTAAAATCTGAGAATGAAAGTCTAAAGACTGAAAATGAAGGACTAAAATATAAACTTTGTAAAGTAACATCTGAACTTGAGAAAGTCAATTTGCAATATGATGAACTTAAGAAATGCAATAAGATTGTGAAAGGTGAATTGACTCAATCCAAACAACAACTTGAAAGGCTATATTCAACTAGTGAGAAGATTGATGAACAAATATCTTATCAAAAACCATTCTATGATAAGACTGGTCTTGGATTCAACACTTTTAAAGCAAATGATGAAAGCAAGGAACCAGATATGAAAATATTTGAAAGCTTAGATGAGAAGAAGTCTGATGAGATCATCAAATCTGAAGATACACCTAAAGAAGAATAATCACCGAAGCAAGAGGAATCACCCAAAGGTATGCGAAGAGAATTCAAAGGTAGATGTTTTTCTTGTAATACTATTGGTCATATGAAGAGAGATTGCACAAGTAAGCAATTTAAACCTCTTAATGGTTATTGTTACAATTGTCATGGTTTTGGACATAGAGCTATTGAATGTAGGAAATCTAAATTTATTGAGAATAACGATGGTAGTAGAATGTTTAGGAATACTAACAATGCAGATAAGAAACCTACTGAAGATATGAACAGAAGAAACGGAGTAATATGTTATAGATGCAACAAGGTTGGACACATTGCTAGAAACTACAGATCACAAATCAATAAACCTGGACCAAACTATGGAAACAATGGAATTGTTTGTCAGATATTCAACAAGATTGGACATACAACAATGTTTTACAGAATGAGCAATAGAGTTTTTCATCCTAATCCTAATCCCAGAAATCATGCAAGAAGAAATGAAGATGCAAGTAACAGTCAAAAAGGATGTTGTAGTAAATCAGATGAAGTGAAGTTTATCAAAATCATAGATCAAGGAGACATATTCAACATTGAAGGTAATCAAGAAGGTGAAGTATTGAAAGGTAAGAATGAATCTTTACCTGACCCATCTCAAAGTACTTAATTTATGAAAATTATAGTAGAATAGGAACTTAGATTAGTGTAGAAGTAGATATATGATGAACTGAGTCTTGTGTAGTTAATGCAAGGTAGTTTATGATGTTCTAATACTATGGTTAAGAGCACAAAGAAAAATATTATGTTTTGCGAGATAGCAAGAAGTTTTAAGTTTTGCAGGTTAGCAGAAACAACTTTTTGGAAAGAAGCGGAAAAAGAATTGAATGCGATGTCAGATCTAAGTGAGATTGAATTAATAAAAGGTCATGATCAGTATTATTTGATCATCAAAGAAAATTCAAGTGTTAAGGAGATCAAAGAGAAATTATTGGAAGCATTTTGCAAGGATTTGGAGAAGAATTTAGTGCCAAATCTACGCAGCCCTAGAATCATGAAATCAAGGTATTTTACTTGATAGATCTTTAAATCAGTAAAGGAATTTGAAGAAATCATGGATGTTTCTTTAATACACAATGGTAGAGATAAGAATAGACCTAAATTGAAAAGGGAACTAGTAGAACCCTTGGAAGATGATCCTAGGTTTGCTTTATCATCTGTACTAGATAGAGTTTTACACCTAGAGAATGTCAGAAGTTATCTTGGATGCAAACTAGAGACAATCAATAATGGTGATTTCACAAATGAATATCAAAAGATTTACAATCAGGATATGACACTAAAACAAGGTTTTGAATATTTGGAAGATAATGAAATTTTTAAGTATGCACTACAGTATGAATTTGATAATGAAGAATGCACTAAGATTATCTTGAGCAGAATTCATAATGGGAAGTTTTGGTTAGAAGATAGACTGATAGATATTATAGCTGATTTGATTCATGAAGTCACTAGATTATCTAAAACTGGAGCTATTCCTTTAAATGAGAAAAACATGAGGAAAATAGTCATTGACAGCACAAATTCATCCTATAATGGTAGAGGAATTGTGATTAGTAAGATCAAACAAGATGATGTGAGATACTTATGCAAGATCCTAACCACTAAGTTTTGTGCTAATTCAAGAGAGGATGACATGGAAGCTGGAATGATACATGCAGCCTATCTAATGTGTGTTGACAAGGTACAAGTTGATATGTGTGAAATTTTGAGAATTCAATTATTTGAGAACTTGGAGAAGATTAAGAAAACTAAGTATACACAGTTTAGGTTCTCATCCTTAATCACCTATATGTTTTTTCATCTATTGAGGAGATTTCCTTACACCATTGGAAATGACTGGAATGATGGAAAAAATACAATGGAAAGGATTAACCTAGTGTACAAAAGACATGTTACTGACAAAGTAAATGAAAGTGCAGTACTGGTAATCAAGACATTTCAGAATATTGTGTCTAGCAGATCAAGGATCCCAAAGTCTCTTGTGGAAAAGTATAAAGATGATATATGTTTTATGGTGGATACTGACTTTACCTATATTGAAGTAGTAGAGCCTAGAATAGAGCTCATAGACCCTCTTGTCTATGAGATATCTAAGGTAGAGAAAGAAGAGTATGTTAGCAGGTTACTTAAGTGTACGTTGGACACTCAGTGTAACAAGTTTGGAACCTTTGAGGATAAATTCAACTCCATAAAGATCTTAATTGAAGAGAAACAGTCTAAGAAGAGAGTTGAGAGAACTATAATGAAAATTCTAAAAGATACAGGGATGACAGAGCATGAGTTCTTGGTAGCAAAGAAAACAGCAGCAGCAATCATAGAGAGTGGACAAAAAGAATTTTTATCTATTCCACCTTTATCATCAATTGCAGTATAGCAGGAAGAATCACAAGTGAAGGTGAAAGTGGAAGAAATTGAGAAGGACCAAGGAGAAAAGATGTCCACTAGATCCACTTCCTCCACACCTAGCAAAAGAGTAAAGGAAAGTGCTACTGGACCAGGAAAGAGACATAAAACTTTAGTGCAACTAGTTCCAAGAAAAATTGCAGAAATAAAAGATGATGTCACTATTGTTAAGAAGAAAGCTTGGAAACCAAAAGTTGAAAAGCTTAATGAGAAGATCATTAAAGATGGAGACTTTACAAGAATGAACAAGTACTATGATCTTTATGATTATATAGATAGACTTAATCTAGAGAATGAAGTTGTAAAGAATATGATTTTGGCTAATAAGAAGTTTGATACAATTCAGGGTCAGATACCTGATTATTTATATAATAAACTTATGAATAGGAAAAAGAGAGCAACAGAGGAGGACACAGCTATCAGAGAAAAGCTTGTAAGGAAGCTTTGTGAAGTAAAAGATGAAACACACTTTGGTCAGATCATGAAAACCTTAAGCACCCATCTAAGAACCAAAAGGAGAACTATTCAAATTATGGGAGGCAGGTATGAAGAAATCAATTCTGACACAGAGCAAGTAATTATCAAGGTTATGACAGAAAATGTTGGAGAACCATCAGTTGCAGCAGAGCAAGTAGGTGAAATAGAATAAGAGGACATTCCCTCTCCTCCATCCATCAACATTGAAGATGAAACCATGAATGTAGAAGGAACAAAAATCACCTTGGATACTGATGATAATGTATTCAAGAATTTGGAGAACATTGTTGACAATTTGGCCTTTGAAGAATAGGAAACTACAAAAGAACAAGAGACTACAGAGACAATAGTTGTAGAACCCTCAATAACAAAGAAACAAGTACCCATTCCCACCAAAGAAGATATCAGTCTTACTCCTGAGACTAGAAAGAAGAATCAAATTGGATCTATGATTGAGCATTTGGGAAAGGAAGTAGATGATGATAATCAGTTGGAATTGATCACATCCTTGAATAAATTCATTGGCAAGAATAAGAAAGTGAAAAGTCTTGAAGGGTGTCTAAAGGAACTAACTGATAAGTTACAAAGCATTGTAACTACACAAATTGTAGAAGCAGACCCTATGGAGAAAGCAAAGAAGGTAATGAACACTTTTGACAATGAATTCACAAACTTATCTGATATTGCAAAAGTGAAAGCACAAGAAGCCTATGAGGCCAAAATGCTTTTGAACATCATCTAGAATATCAGGAATGATATAAACACTCTTGATATTTGTATCAAGGACTTCAGGAAGCATTTGGAAATAGGTAAATCTTTGTACATACAGTGTACAAAATTAGAAACCTTGACAGCAAAAGATGATCAGAAGATGAAGATGAAGGAAGCAAAAATTCAGAATGAAACTAACCTTCTCTCTAGCCCCAATATGAAGGTATGTGATGTTGAGAATAAAATTTGGAAGCTATATGATGAAATCAGAGTTGTGCAAGATGAGAGAGACATAAAATTGAAAAGATTCACTCTTTTGAGAGAGCATACTTCTATGAAGTTAAGCATTATTGAAGAGCACTTGGAAGAATGTCTTTCAGCTAAGACATCTTTTCAGAAGTTTAACTTTGAGAACCTCCAAGCATGTGAAATAGCATCTTATGGATTCACCCTATCAGACAGACCTGATATGGTATGTAGATTAAAGAAAGCCCTCTATGGACTTAAGCAAGCCTCTAGAGCTTGGTATGAGAGACTTGATGGATATCTAACAAAAATTGGATTCAAGAAAGGAGTAGTAGATTGTAATTTATTTATAAGAGAGACATCTGAAGGACTACTGCTTGTAGCTATATTTTTTGATGACATTATCTTTGGAGGTAATGATAAACTTAGTGATGAATTTTCTAAGGAGATGCAGAGAAAATTTGAGATGAGCATGATTGGACCTATCAAATACTTTTTGGGATTGAATGTGTAGCAGACAGAGAAAGGTATTTTCATTAATCAGTCCAAGTATGTGAAAAAGATATTAAAGAAATTCAAGATGGATGATTGCAAGCCAATAGGGACACCTTGTTGGAAATTTGGCTGATTTGATTACATAGATGTTGTCATTATGGAAACATATGATCCACATGAAGATTGCACAGGCCAGAGAGCAAGTATGATAGAGCGCATTACAAATTTGTCTAAGTGTGAGACAGTATTTTCACCAGTGAACCTGGACACAGTCTTTGTTTGCGATGTTGATTGGAGTAATTTTAATGCTTGTGCACTTAAACATAGACTCTATGATGATTATTGAACACCCATCTCAGAGTGAAAGTTAGTACAGCATGTACGGAAGAAGTTATGACATTTTTATCGAAGACAGTGTCAAGCCGACAAGACTGAATATGAAGACAGAACTAGTAAAGATTTAAGTGATTATTTTGTTTATAAAAATAATGACTTGACAATATAAAGGGATGAAATCCTAGATGTTAACCCTTGGATAAATTTATTTGTATAAATGTAATTGTAATTGTAAGAAAAGTATAGTTGACAATAGATGTATGATGAAGTGATGAAATGTAATGAAGCAGTGATATGATGCGAAATATATGATGCATATGTAATAGCGATAGTGAAAGAGAAGCGAAGAGATATTGATGCAAGTAGTATAAGGTTATGTACCTTAACCTATTTTTGTAATCATTGTATATTGTACATTACTTGTTTGGGAAGTGGGCTCATCTGGTAATCACATTTTGTACTACCAACTCCTAACAGGGTTGAGGCTTCTAACAAGGCCTATAGTCCCTTAATCAGGGCTGATACACTATATGCTTGTAATAGACTCCTAACAGGGTCAACATCCTTAATAGGATACTTTTGATTAGTGGATCTTTGTGGTTACCATCCCCACCAGGGTTTTCCCTTAGCCAGGGTTTCCTCAAGAACAAATAATGTCTTATGAGTTCTTTAGTATTATCACTATGCATGTTGTTTAGCTTCTTATGTTATGCATGTATAAAGATAATCTATTATATCCATAATTGGGAAAGATAAAGTTTTTAGAATACTGATTCACCCCCCCCCTCTCAGTATTCCCTATTTCTAACACACTTATGATAATTGGATGAAAGCTTACAGAAGAAGATGACTCACTAGCAGTAGATATAACATTGTACAAGTCTATGATTGGAAAACTCATTTATCTTACTCAAACTAGACTTGATATTTCTAATGCAGTTGGCATAGTTGGAATATTTGTAGCAGAGCCTAAACAAAGTCACCTCGTGGCAATAAAAAAGATATTCAGATACTTGCAAGGCACTATAGACTATGGTCTATGGTATCCTAATTTAGAAAATGTTGAGCTTCATGTATATACTGATGCAGATTGGGTAGGATTATTTGATGATAGAAAGAGTACATCAAGTGGAGCAGTGTTTCTTAGTAACAGACTTGTCACTTGGACAAGCAAGAAACAGAATTGTATCTCTCAGTCAATAGCAAAAGCGGAGTATGTTGCAGTAGCCTTGAATTTTGTTACAATTTTTTGGATTAAGTAGATGATAAAGGACTTTAGAATTCAGATTGATTATCCTATTTTTATTCATTTTTATAACACTAGCACTATCAACATGTCAAAGAACCCTATGATGCATGCAAAGACAAAACACATTGAGATCAAGTATAACTTCCTAAGAGAGAAAGTGGCAGAGAAAGAAGTCAAGGTGGACTATGTGAGTACTAAAGATTAGTTAGCAGAGATATTCACAAAGCCCTTGCCAAAGGATACTTTTGAGTATCTCAGGGAGAAGTTGGGATTAATTACCTTCCCTAATTCTGCTTAGAAGAAAAGAAAGAGCATCAGTCCTCAGGGACTGATGGATGGTTGACTACTCTACTTCAGGAGTAGTACCATTTCTTAAACTGATTGGCTCCCTTTACCATTGATGTCAAAGGGGGGGGTAATATATAGTCTTGAAAAATAGAAGTAAAAGGAGTAATATACTAAGGGGGGGTAGTATTCAGTTATGGAAGCAGTTCAGTTGAGGAAATGGAGAATGTTGAAGAATATTGCAGTAGATGGAGGATTCATCCTTGAGGGAGTTTTGAAGATGAAATGGAGAATGTTATAAAATAAATTTTCATTTGGATTGGTGGAGTTTTTTATTCCATATGTTGCCATCAATGCCAAAGGAGGAGATTGTTGGAGATTTGCCAGCAAGCCAGTGTTGATTGTATGTTTGTCATTGATGAAAATATATGGTAAGTAGCATGCATGGAAGACTTATGTAGTAAGCTTCTAGTATATATAGCATGAACATGTTATCAACATGATATCATGGAGGTAGAGGTTAACTGTTAGTACAGACAGTTATATAGCAACTTGTGTCAGCAGTGTTCCTGACAGAGTTACAGACAGTGTTCTGTGAATTATTGTAAGTACCATTATCATGGAGCCTTGCGCATTTGGATATATTATGGATACATTTTAGTGATGTTACATTCATGGACACAAAGTCTAATAATTAATAGAACTAAAGTTATGCAATCGCTATTCACCAGTAGCAGTTTCCTATGTTTATTTAGAAGAGCCGACAGAGATTATATTGGTTCAGGAGTTGCACCTATCATTTTGGTATGTGCCCTTGGATTAGTGATTGGAGAAGAGTTAGTAATGTTAGGTTAAGATCACATGATGTAATTTAGCTCGAGGAGAAATTTTTAGTTACTTTGGTAGAGCTGATAGTGTGTAGCATGCGACTACATTTATTAATATTGGACAGGTCCCAGATTGTGTTGTGTGCTTAGTAGAGCTAACGGAATTATTATTGGAGTATGTTATGGTTTCTCTAATATGATTTCAAGGTGGTTATAATAGGCCAACTTGATTATATCATTTAGAGGTAAGATATTTATAAGCAGACATTTGTGATTGCTAAGGTGTGGTTCATGGTTAATTGTGAAGAATAGAGCACAGTGTGCGAAGTGTTGAGCCATCAGCAGAAGGTCTATGTGACCAAGTGAAGATTTTATGCTATACATTGGAACTAATCTAGATAGTAGGTCAAAGCGTAGTTCACCAAGATCCAGATATAGTGTGTATCTGTTATTTAGAAGGTTGCAACCTTCACCCCTTTGAGCAGTGTGCTCTCAGATAGTGCGTCCTCACCCTTAACAGGGTTAATTATAAAAGACTCCTAATAGGGTCTAACCCTTAACTAGATCATTGTACTAAATGCATTGTAAAGACAACTCCTTACAAGGGTAAGGATCTTCTAACAAGGATCATAATACACTAGTGCAGATTATTAGTGGGTGTCAATTCCCACCAGGGTTTTTACCTATTCGGGCTTCCCCGTAACCAAAATATTGGTGTTGTGTTCAAGTCTTCTTTCATTGTGTTTATGCTTTATGTTTTAGTATACTTAATCAGATAAATAATTAAAACTTGTAGATAACTAATTCACCCCCCCCCCCCCCTCACCTCTTAGTTATCTCTTGGGACTATTCCTAACATTACCTTATCAGCCCAAAAGGCCTGCAACAACTTTGAGTCCCAAGCTTTCTTATTTTTGTCCAGTACCCTCTTTAGTATCTTAATCAAACATTTGTTACTGGACTCAGCTTGGCCATTTCCTTGTGGATGATAAGGAGATGAGTATGAGATTTTTATACCATTTTCTTGAAAAGATTCAACAAACTCCTCTGATCTGAATCACATTGCATTATCAACAACCACAGTTTTTGGGCAACCAAATCTAGTAAGAATATTTTGCATCATAAACTCTACCACAACTTTACCGATTGCTTTTCTAGAAGGGATTGCTTCAACCCACTTAGTGAAGTAGTCTGTTGCTCCCAATATATAAGAATGTCCACCACTAGATCTATTAGGAATCTCTCCAATAATATCCATACCCCGCTTCTGGAAAGAGGCTTGAACTGCAACATGTCTAAGAGATAAATTTACACTGAACTTCAACTTTCCAGCAAATCTCTGACAAGAGTCACATTTTTTACAAACTGATGGGTATCCCTAAACAGTGTTGGCCACCAAAATCCTAACCTGAGAATATTATGGGTTGTGGTCTTTGGCATATAATGTCCTCCACAAACACCATTATGCACTTCATTTAACAAGAGTTTGGATGTATCTTAATCTACACATCTGAGTAATACCCCTTCATTACTCTTCCACCATAACTCACCACCTATAATAGCATACCTCATGGAATGGAGCTTAATAGTTCTTTTTCTATTTTCATCTATCTCAAGAGGTAAAATCATTTTTTGCAAGTATCTAATGATGTCTATATACCATTCACAGCAATCCATATTGCAAACAAAGGGCCTATGTTCCTCTTCTAGTATATTTATCTGATTTGCAGCTAAATTACTTTGGGCCATCAACTTTGCAAGACCTAATCATCTTACCAATTTTGTAATATGGATTTAATATTAAACTCTTGGATCCTATTGATCCATCCACACCTTCTTCCTAAAACCTCTTGTTGAACCAATATGTCTTTGACTATAGCACTTGGGACATAAGCAACTACTATAGCTCCTACCAAGTAGCATCTAAAAGCTCTGACAGCCTTAACCATGGCATATGCTTTCTTTTCAACAATATCATAATTTAATTCAACTGCTTGTAAGGTCTTGCTAAAAAAGGAAATAGGTTGTTCAAATCCCTCGGTGTTCTTCTTTAATAGTACTCAGCAACAGTGTGAGAGGATGCAAAAGAAAATATTTACAAGGGATTACTGTAATTTGGCATTTTTAAAATAGGATCATTTTTTATAGCATGTTTAATATTCTTGAAAGCTTCTACTACCTTTGCATCCCATTCAACCTTTTCTCCCTTTTTTAACATTCTTGATATAGGGATACTAATCTCTGCAAAATTTGTAATGAACCTTCTTAAGAAATTTACTTGTCCTAGAAAGGATTGTATTCCTTTGATACTTTTAGGTTGTGAAAGTTTGTCAATAGCTTCAACCCTTTTAGGATCAATTTTCACCCCTTCCTTTGAAACAATATGCCCTAAAAGTTTTCCCTCCACAACACCAAAATCACACTTCTTTGGGTTTAATGAAACTCCATACTCTAGGGCTCTGACAAAAAAACTTTCCAAGTGTTGGCAATGTTGTTCCTCTTTAGCTGAGAATGATGTAAGGTCATCCTAGTATACCACTATGAATTTATAAATAAAATCTACAAAAGCTACATCCATAGCTCTCTGGAAAGTGGCACCAGCATTAGTTAGTCCAAAGGGAATTCTTACATACACATATGTTCCCCAAGGGGTGGTAAATGCAATTTTGAATTGCTCTGACTCTTTAACCATGACCTGATTATATCCAGAAAAATCATCCATCATGGACATTAACTCTGATCAAGTAACCTTTTGCAGCATGTTTTCCATATTGGGTAAACCATAATTGTCTTTCAAGGAGTTTATGTTCAAGTTCCTAAAATCAACACAAAGCCTAATATCACCATTCTTTTTCTTGACATGGATTAGGTTTGAAACCCAAGTTGAGTGCCTAATAGGCTTGATTATTCTAGCATCTATTATATTCTTAAGTTCTTGCATTTTGTGTGACAAAGTAGGGTTAACAGGTCTCAATTTTTGTCTGAAAGGTTTAGTACCTTCTTTCAATGGGATCTCATGTTGGAACAAGTCTTCTCTGTAGGCCTTCAGGTCTTCATAAGACCATGCAAAAACATGCATAAACTTCCTGAGGAGATCAATTGGATTTCTTTAAGTTCTAGGGGATAAACACTTACCAATGTAAACATTCTTAGGCACCATTCTTGTTCCCAAATTGATTTCATCCAGATCATTTAATTTATCCTCGTTAGCAGAAAAAGATTTGTCTTTATTGTCAAATACCCTCTCAAGAGCAATTAATCCTTTAGGGACCCTGTTTGATTTCAGTTGTAATACCTCTTTTCCAAAAATAGTTTCCTTTCCATTTATGGTGTCAACATAGGCACTAAAATCCATCTCTTTGTCACAAAAATGGGATTCACATTGTAAAAATCTCAATATGTCCTAGTCATCAAAAAAAACTTGCCAATTTTCCACATTGTCAAGGATAGAAGGTCTAGATTGAACATCTATGTTAGTTATGTCTGCAAAGGTAATATCTTCTGTCCTTAGAGCTACATTGGCTAATAAGTTAGCCATTCTATTTTGACTTCTTTCTACCCAACAAATGTCAAATGCATTGAAGCTTTCAATTTCATCCCACACTGCATTTCTATATTGTTTTAATCTTTGATTCTTTGATGGATACTTTGGTCTGACTTGGGAAACTATTAGTTTAGAATCACCCACTACTTTTAAACACTTTATGCCATGTCTTGATGCTAACCTTAATCTAATCAACAAAGCCTCATATTTTGCAACATTATTTGTACATGAGAACAACAAGGTGAATAAAAACTTAAAAGTTTTACTATTTGGAGATATTAACAATATCCTAGCTCCAGACCCCTCCTTTGAGCTTGCTCCATCAAAGTACATAGTCCATAGACTATCAAGGTTAGTCCATTCCTCTCTATCATTAGACATAAGGGTGAATTCAACACCTTCCTCTATTTCCTTGTCCTGGACTTTGAAAGAACTAATGTCAGTATCTAGGAAGCAATTCATGGTGTCTTCCTCCTCCTAAATCATGTGAGGAGTCCTAGGTTCCCTAGAAACCTTGATAATTTGTCCCTCAATGTTGAAAGTAGAAAATAATAAATCACATTGGATGTTTCCTGATGCAGGAGCATCCTGGGTGTAAGAGTAATCTTGCATCACCCAAAAATATTTCTATTTTTTTTATTCAATAAGGGTTATCTTGTGCAGAGCTGCTATTTATGGAAACTTGCTATTTTTAGTAAGTTTGTCATACGATCTTAGAATGTTCTGATTTTACATGTGGAGGTTCATCTCAGTCATATCATCCTGTCAGTAAAGTTTCATGGCTAGATTAGGTCTAGTTTTGAAGATATTGAAGATTTTTGGTATTGGCAGCAAGGTACAGAAACTTTGAGCTTAGTTTTGAAGGCTTTAGAGGCTCTGAATGAGGTCAAAAATTTGGGTGATGGGTGCTTGCATGCATCATGCATGTAGAGCACTTCGTGGCATTTCCAAAATAGGGTTATAATAGTCAATCGGGTCAACTGGTGATGACTTATGGTCTCCGGAAGTCGGGCCACCTGAAATGGCAAAAAATAATTTTTATTCAAAATTTTTGTTCGGGTTTCAAAAGTTATTTTGAGCTGACTTTGATGTAATAAATTGAAAAATAAAATAATTCTAAGTTTGGTCGGCCTTGGGGCTAAATTTCTAGAACCTTCTCGGGCGGTGGAAAATGCCTATATAAAGAAGGCCCGTAGTGTTGTCTAGGGCAGTTCTGGGTAGTAGATCTGGGTATTGATTCAAGGTTTTGTCCTACAGAATATTGTAAGGGAATGCCCATGTGGCTTTGCATATTGTAATTTTGAAATTTTGTAATTCCACATTTGTGGAGATAATAAGAAGCCAATTTTCTTTTCTTGCATATTGTTGTTGTTTCTCTATTTCTGTTATGTGTTTGTGGTATTAAGGGGAGCACCCTTCATTGAGTGGTATCAAAGTAGGAGTTATTGAGTGTGTAAATAGATCACCGATTGTGAGGCAGTTTGCACCAGGACTGTGGTTAGGGTTTTAGCACACATCGTGAAAATACCTCCATGAAGGGAACGTGGCGGAAGAGCTGGTGTTGTAACACCTGAGGTTAGAGCGCTCTAGAGATAAGTACGAGCATTGCAAGAGGAGATTCACAGAGGAATGAATCTTAATGTCAGAGACGAAAGCGAGGATGAAGCTGAAGAAGAGGATCAAGAAGGAGAAGTTCAAGTTGTGAACCAGGAGGAAGAAAGATTTTTTCGAGCCATTTCCAAGATCAGAAAAAGACCTAAGATTGAGGTTCCTACATTTTCAAGAAATCTTAACCCAGAAGAATTGATCGACAGGATCAATGAATGTGAAGAATATTTTGAGTATGAAGATATTGAGGATCCTGATAGGGTCAAATTCACGAAGGCCAGAGTGAAAGGTCATGCGAAGATCTAGTGGCAAGAGATTCAATTGGAGTGAAATAAAAGAGGGAAAGATAAAATCACAAGGTGGGATCGAATGGTGGATAAATTGAAGTGACAGTTCATTCCTATTGATTATGAGCTTGACCTACTGAAGAAGATGCAAAGTTTGAAGCAGGCAGGAAGATCTATTCAAGAGTATACAAAGGAGTTCTATCGAATCCTCATCAGAACAGGCCATGCAGAAGCTAACAAGGAGAAAGTTTCCCCTTACCTTAATGGGTTAAGGCCGAGCATTCTGAAGGAGCTGAATCTGGTTCAAATGAATAGTATTGAAGAGGCATTCCAGTTTGCCCTAAAAGTAGAGGAAAAGTTGAACAAGAAGTTTGAGAGCAGACAAAATGGAAGAGTTCATGATGGATGATCTAGTGGATGGTCATATGGAGGCCGAAATGAAGATCGGAAAAAGAAGGATGAGGCCAGTAGTAGTCAAAATCAGAGAGGAAACAATTCCAATCATTTCCAAGATCAGAGCACTAGAGATCAGAGAGGAAGAGGAAGAGGACAAGGTTCAGGAAGAGGAGGCTTCCATGGAACATGTTTTCATTGTGGAGAAGAAGGTCATAGGGCATTTGAATGTCCCCGACGCCAAGGAAGGATGGATAGGAGGAATGAAGGCCAGGCCAGAGTTGCACATGTAGATGAAGATGTCAGATCATCAAATTTAGAAGATGCTGAAAGAGGAGAAACGTTGATTAACAGAAGAGTCCTGTTGAGTGGTGAGAATGAACCTGAACAAAGGAGGAGCCTGTTTCGCACTAGATGCAAGTGTGAGGGAAAATATTGTGATGTGATTATTGATAGTGGAAGCACTGACAATTTGGTGTCAGAAGAGATGGTGATAAAGTTGAAGCTCAAGAGATAGAAACACCCACATCCATATCGGATTGCCTAGGTGCAGGATGACCACAAGGTCATGGTCAGTGAACAGTGCCTAGTAAAGTTCAAGATTGGCAAGTACCAAGATGAGGTACTATGTGATATCATATCTATGGATGCATGTCATATGTTGTTGGGTAGACCCTGGCAGTTTAACAGATGTGTTGTACATGATGGTCGTGCAAATACCTATTCTCTGAAAAAGGATAGAGTGCGACATAAGCTAAATCCATTGAAGGAAGCCGAAGAAAAAGTATGTGGTAATGCAAGAATAACATTTGTTGATAGAATAAAATTCATAGATGGTATGAGGCATGAGCATGTATTTTTCATTAATTCCAAAATTTGGTAAAGAAGAAGTAGAGGATGTACTTGTAGAGGTTGCAGATTTGTTGAATGAGTTTCAGGATATTGTATCTGATAATGTACTTGATGGATTACCACTGATAAGGAAGATCAGTCATCAGATGGATTTGATTCCAGGAGCCAGTTTGCCAAACAAGGCAGGACACAGAATGACACCAGTAGAAAGTGAAGAGTTGAACAGACAAGTACATGAGTTATTGCAGAAGGGGTTGATTCAAGAGAGTCTGAGTCCTTGTGCTGTACCAGTGGTATTAGCACCTAAGAAGAATGGAGAATGGAGGATGTGTACAGATTCTAGAGCAATAAACAAGATCACAATCAAGTATAGATTTATGTTGCTACGAATGGATGATATTATGGATTGTTTGAGTGGAGCTGTGTATTTCTCAAAGATAGATCTGAAGAGTGGATATCACCATATTTGGATCAGAGAAGGAGATGAATGGAAGACTACCTTCAAGACAAAAGAAGGACTGTATGAGTGGTTAGTCATACCTTTTGGGCTAACCAATGCACCGAGCACTTTCACGTGGCTCATGAACGAGGTTTTGAAAGAATTTCTAGGTAAGTTTGTCATTTTTTACCTAGATGATATTTTGATCTTTAGCAAGACATTGGATGAACATATGATGCATATTCGTATGGTGTTTGGGAAGCTAAGAGATGAGACATTGTTGATTAATTTGAAGAAGTGCAGTTTTGTGAAGAAAGAGTTAGTGTATTTGGGATTGGTAGTTTCAATAGAAGGTATAAAAATGGACCCAGAGAAGGTATAGGCTATCCTTGAATGGCCTACTCCAAGGAGTGCTACCGAGGTAAGATCTTTTCATGGTCTAGCTAGTTTTTACAGAAATTTTATCAGAAATTTTAGTAGTATTTGTGGTCCTTGACTGAAACAATGAGAGGGGATAGAAAAGAGTTTAAGTAGACTAATGGGGCAGAAAAGATTTTTCAATTGTTGAAACAAAAAGTTACAGAACAACCTATTTTAGCACTTCTAGATTTTAATAAGGTGTTTCAAGTAGAGTGTGATGCTAGTGGTACTGCAATAGGAGCTGTTATGAGCCAAGAAGGAAAACCTATTTCTTCTTTTAGTGAGAAGTTAAATGATGCCAAGAGAAAATATTCTATTTATGATCAGGAATTTTATGCTATAGTTCAGGCATTGAAGAAGTGGAAACACTATCTTCTTCCTAAAGAGTTTGTTTTGTATATTGATCATCAAGCTTTGCAATATTTGAATAGTCAAGGAAAGTTGAATCAAAGGCATTTGAAATGGGTTGAGTTTTTACAGAGTTATACATTTATTTTGAAACATAGAAGTGGAAAGTCTAACAGGCTTGCAAACGCACTTAGCAGAAGGTAACTATTGCTAAAAAAGATGCAGATTGAGGTGGTTGGGTTCAAGGAACTCAAGAATTTGTATCTAGAGTATCCTGATTTTGGTGAAGATTAGAAAGCTTGTAAAGAACCTGTTACTCTAGACAGGACGAAATGGATGGATTTTATCATTCAGGATGATATGCTATTCAGAGGGAGTCAGTTGTGCATTCCAAGAAGTTCTATGAGGGAGAATCTCATCAAGGAGAAGCATAGTGGAGGATTGGCTGAACATTTTGGTCGAGATAAAACCCTTGCTTTGGTTAGTGAAAATTATTATTGGCCACAGTTACAGTAAGATGTCAAGAAGTTTGTACAGAGTTTCAGAGTATGTCAGATGGCGAAGGGAGTGAAGCAAAATACAGGGTTGTATCATCCATTACCTATACCAGAGAAGCCTTGGGAGGATATCAGTATGGACTTTGTTCTTGGTTTACCAAGGACACAGTGGGGACATGATTCAATTTTTGTGGTGGTTGATAGATTTTCGAAGATGGCACATTTCATTCCTTGCAAGAAGACTAATGATGTTGTTCATATAGCAGAATTATTTTTCAGAGAAGTAGTGAGACTACATGGTTTGCCAAAGACCATAGTTTCAGATAGAGACACTAAGTTCATTAGATATTTTTGGCATACATTGTGGAAGAAGTTGAAGATAGATTTGAAGTTCAGTTCATCACATCATCCATAGACTGATGGACAGATAGAGGTGGTGAATAGGAGTTTGAAAAATTTGCTAAGATGTTTGGTTGGAGATAAGCCAACAGGATGGGATTTGATTTTACCACAGGCAAAATTTTCATACAATAATTATGTCAACAAGAGCATTGGTAAATCACCATTCCAGATTGTATATGGGAGTAGTCCCAGAAATGCATCAGAATTGAGAAAGATAGATAAAGGAGAAATAAGTAGTGCTGAAGCTGAGGATTTTGCAGAACACTTGAAGAACATCCATGAGGAGGTGAGGAAGCATATTACCAATATGAATGCATAGTATAAGGCTAAAGAAGATGTGAAAAGGAGGCATAAGGAATTTTAGGTTGGAGATGAAGTCATGGTTCATTTGCAGAAGGAGCGATTTCTAGTTGGTACATATAACAAGTTGAAAATGAAGAAGTTTGGGCCAAGTAAGATACTGAAGAAGCATGATTTAGGAAATGCATATGAGGTAGAATTGCCTACTGAGCTGAATATTTCACCAGTGTTTAACATTTTAGATTTGATAGGGTATCATGAGGGAGGTGTTGAAGATGAGGTTACAGCAGCATAGTGGAGTATTCCAGCAACCAGTTTAGATATCAAGGAGATTGAATACATACTGGATAGTCGTGTTGGCAGAAGCACAAGGAATAGGACATATGAAGAGTATTTGGTTAAATGAAAAGGATGAACTATTGAAGATTCATCATGGCTAACAAAGGAGGAGGTTAACCGTCTTGGTTTTCCTCTACACACCTGAGTCGTGATGGGATCACTTCTCAAATTACCCTAGGTGTTTGATGCAGGAGCATCTTGGGTGTAAGAGCAATCTTGCATCACCCAAAAATATTTCTTTTTTTTGTATTCAATAAGGGTTATCTTGTGTAGAGCTACTATTTATGGAAACTTTCTATTTTTAGTAATTTGGTCCTACAATCTCGAAATGTTCTAATTTTACATGTGGAGGTTCATCTTAGTTATATCAGCCTGCCAGTAAAGTTTCATGGCTAGATCAAGTCTAGTTTTGAAGATATTGAAGATTTTTGGTATTGGCAACAGGGTACAGAAACTTTGAGCTCAATTTTGAAGGCTTTAGAGGCCTCGGATGAGGTCAAAAATTTGCGTGATAGGTGTTTGCATGGGTCAAGCTTGTAGAGCGCTTCATGGCATTTCTGAAATGGGGTTATAATAGTCAATCGGGTCAACTGGTGATGACTTATGGTCTTCGGAAGTCGGGCCACCTGAAATGGCGAAAAATAATTTTCCTTCAAAATTTTTGTTCAGGTTTCAAAAGTTATTTTGAGCTGACTTTGATGTAATAAATTGAAAAATAAAATAATTCTAAGTTTGGTCGGCCCTTGGGGCTAAATTTCTGGAACCTTCTTGGGCAATGGAAAATGCCTATATAAAGAAGGCCCATAGTGTTGTCTAGGGCAGTTCTGGGTAGTAGATCTGGGTATTGATTCGAGGCTTTGTCCTACAGAATATTGTAAGGGAATGCCCATGTGGCTTTGCATATTGTAATTCTAAAAGTTTGTAATTCCACATTTGTGGAGATAATAAGAAGCCAATTTTCTTTTCTTGCATATTGTTGTTGTTTCTCTATTTCTATTATGTGTTTGTGGTATTAAGGGGAGCACCCTTCATCATTGCCTCCCATAGAAGCACTCCACTTTCTAGACAATAACATCCCATACTGAGGAGGGATATCAACTACCAAGACACTCATAGTTAACTATTTTCTTGGGTATGTTGCCAACCTGTAAGGTAAAGCCTTAATAGTTCCAATGACTGGTACCTCCCTTGATTCCATAGTCTGACATCTCCCATGAGGAGTTTCCACTTTCAATCCCAATGATTTCATGACTTCTGTAGGCATGACAGTGTTTGATGCTCTTGAATCAATCATACAATTTTTTAACAGTATTCCATTTATTATTAAAGTCAAAAATAAAAGATCAATTGTCCCAGATGAAGTACTAACAACATTTGTGTCCAAATAGATTTGAGGAATCTTAGAGATGATTTCCTCACTATGATTTTCACTTTCATCCTCTACAGAAGCTATTTGTTTATCAATCTCATCTGTCTTATGGATATCTATGGAAACAACACCATTTACCCAATTAAGAGCCTTTTCTTTATGTTCTTCTATCCTCATCATCTCGAGAAAGGGGACTTGAACAATTATTTATGAAAGTAACTTTCTCATGTCAATAGGAACATACTTTGAATCAATCACATCTTGTTTTATATTGACAGCCTCTTTATTCTCCCCTTGTGTAGATGTGTTGGGGTGCTCCTTGCTTTAGATTTTAACCTCCTTCTGAAAAGGAGGAACAACCACCTCTGGGGATTTATTTTTTACCTTATAGACAACATTTCGGTTAGTAAATTTAACATTCTTCTTCACCTTGACTTTTCCAACAACATCAGTTGCCTTTTGATTGTCTTGGGATAGTTTGACACCTTTTTCTGATTTCTTAATAAATATACTAGTAGGCTTTCCATTAGGGTCACCTACCACTCTATTCCTCAAATTGTAATTGCTTTTGGCCTAGATGACCATATCCACTATTATTTGACAAATCTTGTCAGATGGCCATCTTAAAACAACAGCTTCTTCATCTTTCAATGCATTGCATTGGACATCATGTAATTCATCACTTTCTTCATCTGAAAAAATATGCTGATGATATGATTCATTTCTAACCAAGGAATTTGAAACATCTTGATTCTCATCCTCCTCATTAGAGTCAATTTCATCCCAAAGATGGGAGGAGGTCATAGCACAACCCTAATCATCATAAGGCTCTTCTTCATTATTCTCTTGTTCCTCTTCTGTAGACACACTCTGAGATATTGCACAGTAATTAGGGTCATGTGGTGACTGGCACACAATGCACCATGGGACTTCCTCAATCATATTTACTAAATTTCTTTGCAAGGGATCAAGAGTCTTGTCATTTGGTTTATCCTTCCTCTCTGGGAGTATAGGCTTCCTATCTTTCCATTGAGTATTATAAGGATAGTTTTGCATTCTTGGCAATCTGTTAAGATTATTAAAGGTAGGCCTATCATTTCCTACAACCCTCTATTTTTGTTTTCACTGGGCTTTAAATCCTTTATAGCTTTCAAAATATTCTTTAGGCTATCATCCTCTTTTGGCTTTACATTTGTAGGCTTTCCTAGTTCTTTTCTATTCAACATTTGTGACTTGTTGTCATCTCTTCTTCCCAATTTTTCTAATATCCTCTGATTGCTTTCTATATTGATAGATAGCTTATAGGTCTCCCCAAGATTCCTAGGGTTTTTATCTCTTAGGAGGTATCCCATTTTGGAATCAAAATCATTTAGGTAAGTGACCAGACAAATCCTATCATCTAATCTGATAACTTGTAATAATTTATGCATGGCCTTTTGAAACCTAACATTAAACTCAATAACATCCTCATTGAAGTTTTTCTTGATGTTATTAAATTCATTTAACATAAATCCTTCATTTTTTTTGTCACCGTATTGTTCTTTAAAATAGTGTTTGAAATGATCCCATGAACCTATGCTAGCATGTGGCAATCCCCTAAACCAATCCCTAGAATCCTCAATTAAGGATTGAACAAACAACTTCATTATTACATCATCAGGCTCAATATTATAATCATCTATCACATCAATGAATTTCTTTAAGTTCTCCTCACAAGTGACAACATTACTACTAGTGAACTTCGGAAGCTTCTTCCTAATTTCATCAAGAATAGGGTTGGGATATCCAGGGATACCAGAAAAAACTAATTGCTTACATCTTTCATGAATAGGCTTTGCTTGAGATGGGCCAACACCTTGAAATGTAGATATTTGAATATTTGAAATAATAGAAACCTTTGGTATAACTGGTGGAGGGACATTCTTTTTAGTATTTGCAATATTTCTACCTTATATTAAGGATGAAGCAGCAATATTTGTAGGTCCTGAAGACTGCCTAAAGAAATCAATCTTTTTCTCATTTCCAAAGTTGTAGCTTCTAGTTCTATCTTTTCTAACTCGTTAGCTAGTATTTCTCTTTCTCTTTTAGCCTTGTCAAGGTCAGCATCTAACCTTAAAGCTTGATCCAAAGGCTCCTTGGTACCTATAGGTTCATTGATTGAAACTCCTACAACCTTCTACTTACCCTTATCTTTAGGATTTCTTATTTCATATATTTCCTAGATAGTGGGTTGTTCCTTTGTTTGTTCAGGTAAAGGAACATAATTTATAGCTTCTAAATCTAACAACTACCTTTTCAATTATTTAGCTCTTATCATAGCATGTCTAATGTTTTCTTCCTTTTCCTTCTCTCTTTGTTGTCTAATAGCAGCTTGCTCACGGATTTTCCTTTCTAACTCATAAACTTCCTCAAATATTTCTTCAGAGTCTGGAAGGGTTGTTTCAGATTCAGATTGTTGAGCTTGGAACTCCTCCTATTGTCTTTTAGATACATGGAGACCTTGAGGTAATGAGGAACCAAGGGTGAAAGGAGGGAGAAAATCCTATCTATTTCTACTTTTCCTTCTAGGCCTTCTTTCAATTCCATGTTGCTTACTAGGAACTACCCTTCTATTATGTTGTGATTTTTCACTGCCCCTTTCAGAGGGAGAATAATAGTCTTCATATTGATTCAAACCTAAATCAATAGCCTCTTCATACTCTGATGCATTCCCCTCTTGACTAGGTTGGGCAAGATTTTCCTGCCTTGTATTTTCCTTTTGTTTCCATGTAAGGGACATATCATTACTACTCTTTTCTTTTCTCATTT
This sequence comes from Chamaecyparis obtusa, assembly GCA_027943335.1. Classification (NCBI taxonomy): domain Eukaryota; kingdom Viridiplantae; phylum Streptophyta; class Pinopsida; order Cupressales; family Cupressaceae; genus Chamaecyparis; species Chamaecyparis obtusa. The sequence goes on along the minus strand of BSBK01005269.1, from coordinate 715,965 downwards.
GACCACATCTAGATGTGGTTGGAAGCTCTCCTTCCAAATTCTCCTCTGGATGTTCTTTCCTCTAGGACCTTGTATTCCTGAAACTCATTGTAAAAAGATAATTCTTTAAGCAGCACCAGTACAAAGATGTCTTTGAGTCACCACCCAACTAGGTTGGGAAATTTTCAAACACTACCCAATAATCATCAAGATAAACTTCTGAAAAAAGGGGGAAGGGTAATTTTTAGAGAAATGGAAACAACTATGTTTTCTTCAATGGTAACTAACTAGTTTGAAATGAGCAGGCCAAGAGTCTAGCTCAACTTGAAAACTGCATCATCTATATACAATTGTAACAACTCCCTAGTAGAGTCACCATTTTGTTGGTTCTTGAAAATATTTTAAACTTGATAGGACACCAATATATCTCAAACTAATTTTAGGAGTGGTTAGTTCTAAATATAGGGGAATCTGGGATAACTAGACCAACTATAGGGACAAGACTGCCATCTACACTTTAATCTCTACAAAACTAAGGTGGGTATACCTGATCCAATAGATATAACTCTTCTTAAACTTAATATTGGATCTAATAACAGATATCAGTGAGAAAGTACTAAATAACAACTTATTATTCATTATCTCATTTAGAGATTCTTCAGTAAACAGCATGTAATTACCAAATTCTAGTTCTTGATAAAGTATTTGAGCCTTAGGATCATCTGATTTCATGACTATATACTTCACCTTTTCCTCAGGCTCCAATCTGATTTTCTTATTCCCAATTGGTATGACAGCATGAGACCAATCAAGCTTTATTTCTCCTCCTAAGTCTTTGCAAAAACTTCTACTTAAGAGAAGCCCATAGCTTGCCGAAATGTCAGCTACCAAGATAGTCATCAAAAGTTTCTTCTCAGGATGAGATGCCAAAGCTATCTGTGCATCCTTGATTTGGCCAATTAAAGGAACTTGTTTGGCATCCATTGAATAACATTTCCCATACACCTTAGTGAGATTAAGATTCAAATCTTTGGCTACAGAATAAGGCATGACATTATCTGATGCACCTGAATCTATTATACAATTACTTAATTTGCATCCATTAACATAGAGTGAAACATAGAAGGGAGGAGGTTTTTGTCCAAGTGATGTTGCCAACACAATAGATTCTTCTTCTTTAAACAAATCAGCTGTCAATGTTTCATCACCTTCTACCACAGTAGCACTATTATTTAATTCTGAAATATTTCCTTTACACCGTTCTACTATTCTTTTAAATTCTGAAGGATGCGATTTTAAATAATCTAGAAAAGAAATCTGAATTTTAGATTCTTCACAGAATTGAACAGCATCAAAAGATAACTTATCTTTACCTGGCTGAGAGCTTGACACCTTCTAATCAGTATCAGCATTGATTCTCGCAGGACTAGGATCACTTTTATAAGGATTGTTGAAAGACTAGTTCTTTAATTTTTGATTCCTGGTGAGCACCGTATATGAGTTTCCATCTATAGTAGCATAGCATTCACCTTTAGATTCAGAATCAGATTCATACTCCACAAATAGATTTCCAAAGTCACCAGTTGAGTATGTATCCTCTTTTACAACAGGAGCTGCTATATTCAGTTCATTGGTGGTCAATAACTGCATCATACGGGCAATTTCTGGGCAATTCTCATTAGTGTGATCTGTATTCAAATGAAACACGCACATGTTTCCTTTTTTTGGTGTGGCTTCAATCTGCAACCTAGGTTGAGGGCCTGTAAGTTGCGAAAATCTATTGTCCATGTTTCTTCCAGGCATATTCTAAAAATTATGCTGATTGAATCCTGGTAATTGCCTTTTCATAGAAATCAATTCATTGGGAAATTTTTGAATCATTTCATCAGATGACGAGGTACTACTTGAACTTCCTTTATTTTGTAACTCTCTTTTCCATTTTCCTCCTGAAATTAAATCTTCTTCACATTTGATAGCTTTCTTTTGTGCATCTACTAAATCTGTGGGACACACCTTTCTCAACTCATAATTGATATTCAGAGGCATTGCACTTATGAAAAATGTTTTAAGATTACCAGCAGTAGGTCTATCTGCAACAGGGATTCTACTGACAATCTTATTGAAGGCAGCTACAAAATCCCTCATGCTCATTTGAGGCTATTTTTTGATGGATGTCAATTGCATCAATAAAAGATGCTCATCTTCTGCTATCTTAAAATGATCTTCAAATGTTGTTCTCATCACATTCCAATTGGTGATAGAACCATCATCTAGATGATAAAACCAATCCGCTGCACTGTCTGTTAAAGTCTCAACAAATAATCTCACAGCAACGTCTTCATGTGCCACCCCTAAAATATGAGTAGCAACAAAGAAGGCTTTAATATGCTCATCAGTGGTGACTTTCCCATCTCCTGAAAACTTAGGGAAATTTTTTCTTGATCCAGCAGGGAGTGGATGATAAGCTGTTAGTGCTAATGGTCCTACTACAACAGCCCATGGAGTAGCCATGACAATCCTAGCACAGTATGGTGGAAAATTAACAACTGGGGGAGTAGTGGTACCATGAATTGTTAACACTTGACAAGTGTTTTGTGAAGTGCTTTGATTTTTAATAGGAGAAGAAGGCCTACTCCAACTTTTCCTTTCTCCTTTCTTTCTAGGAACTTCTAGGATGGGAAAACCAAGCTCTGCTAATGTATCAAATGTAGGATCTCGTCCACCCTATTCTCTGGTACTCCTGAGGAATCTTATTCACTCTATGATAATGTAGCTTACTGATCAAACAACTATTTGTATCCCCAGCAGAGTCGCCAAAAATTTGTTAGTAAACAAATTTGTCCTTTCTTATTTCTTATGATAATAACTCTTAATGCCCAAACTATGAACAATATCTGAATACAACAGTTGAAAAGATACTTTATGATTGTTGGCTTTTCTCTGAATTGGAAGGTATAGCTCCCTTATGGAATGATATGCAATGAATTATGTTTTAGTCCTAAAACTAACACAGGGTATGCTCTTAACCTGAGAGCAGAAGAGGTAAACCGAATTAAGCCTAAACAGAACTTAATCCAGGCAAGGAGATCTTTCTAATCTATGAACCAAGTTGTAGAACTCACACATACCATGAATCCATACACTCAGTGTTTAACCAATCTACAGCAATGTGACCGCAAAGATTTAGAACTTCCAATGAGTCTTCCCCTGAATCTCCCAAAGCACATCCTACTCTGGTTAATTCATATCCTCATAACAAAAAGAATGAAACATCCTTCCTTTCTTCTTGCAATTCAGATTTAAAAGAAAGAAACATAGAAACCACTGCTAACTAACTAATGGAATAGAAAATTATTGATATAAAACACTCTTTACTAGCTCCGCAATATCAAGTCTGATACATCAACAATTTTGCCGACCTTTGTATTTACTTTTACAACAGTATATATAGAGTTTACAATACACAACCTCCATGAGAATGCCAAGTATTTCAACTTCCAAAATTTGGAAAGACTAGGCACCGAGAAAGGACATCTTTAACAAAAGAATTTGGAAATCCAATCATAGATATAGGAATAGGAACAGACATCAGAATTATGACACTTCATTTCAAGGCTCTCATTGTCTACTTTATCATTATCCATCGAACCAACATCTTCCATTAAAACTTAAATTCTGTAGTTCATTTTAAAATTCAAATACTGATGAACACATTTCATGGCATTGGGCTACACTTCATTTGGCCTTGCTATGTTTCCAACCATCAATCTTATGTATGTTAGTTCCTCAACTTAGAGCACGTGCTTCATTAAACACTTGAATCTCACCGCATCGAATCAGACACTAACTGAGTGAGCGAGTACACGTGGCATGATCCCACATGATCGCATAGAATCTCCCACACCATAGTGACAAAGTGGGGAGCCGTCGATTAAGTATCTACCACTCTTTCAGACCCACGGGCTACGTGTCCACCTCCCGCTAAGCCGCAAAGCATCTTCCTTCCCATAGCGGCAAAGCGAGGACCATGGATTTGGAACCAGGAATATTCTAACCACGTACAAAAATATTTTGGACCCACCACCACATGGCACAATCTCGCATGATCACATAGCAATATTTTAATCTATGCGATCATGCGACTACTCCTCTTTCCTTGACCTTTTCATTCGATATACACCTGCCAACCACCAGACCTCTCTATCTGAGTGGGACCCATTATCGCATGATTGCATAGCAATATTTTAATCTATGCGATCATGTGACCATTCTATGATTGGTCAACTCTAAGCATCTTCGGTCCCACCTGGACATGTGGAAGGATCTTGGAAACGCTTGTTGTTGTTAACCGTTTTGTCTTTTCTCTTTGGACATAGAATTGCTACGTGTCTTTATCCCACTTTCCCACCAAGATAACATGACATCATTCAGGGGAAGCGGCAACCATAGATTCATTAAGAGTTGCAAAGGGGTTAAGCAAACAACTAATGCACAAAGCATGACAACCGCAAACAAAATCTCTCAGGCCCACAGAGCTATGTAGGAGAATATGATAGGTGTCAAGATCTCATTATGTCGCATTGGTTATTTTTTAGGCATCTTTCCATCGTGAAATACCAACCATCATCGGATCAAAACTTTGGGTGATTTGAACCGTCGATTCGATGTCATAACTCAGGTCCCGTTGAGAAACAGGGCCCACCAGAACATGTGGTGAGATCTCGCATGATCACAAGATAGTTCTCTCAGTCTTGCAGTCTTATGACCTCCATTGATTCTTCTTTAGTACGCCACATGGTATAAATGCCTTTGGACCCACCGCTCCACGTGGCTTCAATCCCACTTGATCACATTCACCGGCCCAAGTTTCCATTGTCGCATGATCGCATAACATGTTTTAAATTCATGCGATCATGCGACTGCTCTATGAATGGTGCAATATTTAATAACTATTCCATCTCATCATCACACTTGCACTGTTGGCCTTTGTGGGTCCTAGCAAAACACACTCCCATTTTCCCAAGCTTCCATTTCGCCTTGTCGCATGATCGCATAGTATGTTTTAAATTCATGCGATCATGCGACCACTTTTTCTTTGGCACATGTGGACCGCACTATTGGTAGAGGGATGTTCTTGGTGGAAAATGTATGCAGAGGGTGTGAAATCCGCATGGAGTAGTCACTGTGCCATTTTCTGCCTTGCATTATCTTCATTGTTTTGACTTCGAACTGCAATCTTTTTGAATGCACCATCATTGTATCTAATGTGTCTTCTAATCACACTTCGGAACCATATCAGATTACTCATGTTCCTTGAGATCTTCTAAATTTGCAGAATTTTATTATAATCAAAGCCTTCCACTTGCAAGCTCTACTTTTATAACCAGTGTACACATTAAGACAAGAGAAGTCTTATCAACTGGATTGTATACACTACCCCATGGAGTGAATCTCTTAAATTTCAAATACCAGACTTGTTATTGCATCAGTCATATGAGAAGACTTTCATCAGATCCCCGGTATATGCCTAGAGATCACAGCTTCATAATCATCCTTCATCTGAGAAGATCATTAATGAAAACATGACATCCTTCCTGGGTTTGGAACTATCACTTACCCAACATGACAACACTTTGAACCAACCCACCCGGCTTATAAATGAGAGGGCAAGAGAAAAGGAAACCCGACAAGGATAGCCTACCTATGAAGGACTTAGACCTAGACACTAACCAGACATGACATGACTATGACTTCAAGATCTTTCACTTTAAAAAACATAGGTATGGGGTGAAAAGTGAGGCAACATACCAATACCACCATTTATTGAATACCTCCTCACTCGGGAACACAAAATTGATAATCTCAACCTTTCTGTTAGATGACTATTCTCACTTGCTTTCCATCTGCCTAATTTCCTACTGGATAAAATCAAATCTTGACTTCACAGTTATTAGCATCTCAATGGTGTGGATGAAGAAGAGAGTATTTTCCAAAGTCAAAATACTTGCCATCCTGGCTGAAAAGTCTTCATCCATTCTCACTCTCCACTTGACCAACTCTTTAATCTCACCATTTCTTTTAAAAACCCCCAAACTTAGCTCACAGCTCAAGAGTATCAATTCCTTATTCAGTAAATTAGACTTTCTTTCAAAATCATCCAAAATTATCTTGTATTCAACTAAACCCTCTATAAACTAATGTACTGGCTTGATCAATGGATCTGGATCAACTTGACCTTTAGAGAGCCAGTAAAATAGTCTCATATTTGGGGATCTCTCAACTCATTTATTCAAAATTAGTCCTAACTCATTCTTATGATTACCTAAAGATGTTAGCAATATCTATAATCTCCTAGCATGGTCAAACAAAAATGTAGGATTCAGATTATGAGCAAATTGCGTCACTACCTCTGTAACCTTATCTTCATATTTCTAGTCCACAAGGCACTTAGCCTTCATATGTTCATCTTTTTGTTTGTCAAGCTCTACCCTACTCTCTCTTAATCTATCCCTTTCTTCAAGAAACTATTGCTTTTCCCAATTGAACCTTGCATCTATATTTTTTTTTGGAAAAGGGGATGGTGGGAATTCAATAATGGGGCTAGAAGAAGAAGCTACTATAGGTTTATCAATAATCATCATCTGAGGTGTTCTTTGGCTCTCTGGTCTAGATAAATGTGCTATCAATTTATCCTTTTCAATCATATCTATCTTTACCCCATTGTAAGACTTGAGAATAGTTTCAAACTTAATTATCAACTCTTCTTTCTCCTGAGCATCCCTTTGTGCCACCTTTACATTGAACTTGGTTATCTCCAAGATAATATTTGAGGCTTCAACATTCAAAGTCTCACCCACTCTGTGTACTAACAAATTCCCTAAATACTCTAAGGAGTACACCTTATTTTTATCTTTACTTCCTTCCCTCTTAAGGGACCACATTACTAGGGCTGCATGGTCATCAGAGAAAACCACACCCCTAGCAGCATATTGTGCTTGCTCTATAGTAGAATGTACCGTAACTTTACTTTTTCTAACTACATCAACAATTATTGCATCAACAATATCCCATTCAGGGAGAATTAACACCCCTGCAGTATGAATAAAAGCCATGCCTTCTTCCAGGGTTATACTCTCAAATTTCTTCATCATTTCCTCCTTCACCTCATTTTAAATCTCAGCACTATCCCTATTAGGGACCTCTTCTTTCCTTTTTTCACAAACCTCTATAAATTGATTAATATGCATTCTCCACAATAATTGAATAAATGCCCTGGTCTTAACAAAATTATTATCTGAAATAAAAGCATCACTAGCCTGCTTTAAAATTGGATCTAATTGTTTGTCTTAAAAATCTGCTACACTGAGGTCCATCTCAATTCCTTTGGGTGCCTCTAGCATCCCCTCTTGTATCTCTTGACTTGAAACAAAAATATTCCCTTCACTGCACATTTATACTAGTTGTTGAGCAACTCCTTGTTCATCTAATTGTAATGGGGATTGGGAAGGAGAAAATATTTCATTTTCTCACCGAGGTTCCTCCTATCTTTGCCTCTTTGGAGAGGGCTTCCCTATTACTAGATCATTCATAGGTCTCTTTCCCTTGGAAGTGGATGGAAGAAATTTATCTTTGTGTTGTGCTGGGAGAAGGACATTGTATCCCCTTCTCTCCTGAACCGTGTATATCCCGTTAGGGGTCAACTTTACATATCCAGGCCGATTGAAAATTCTTCTTTCCCTATCTGGATCAGATTGGATAATCACAGCCTTCTTCTCATTTCTTGTTTTCATAATTCCCTCAAAATTTTCCATGAGCATATCCACCTTCCTTGCCTATGGCTGAAAATCCTTTAATGGATCATATTTTTTTATCAAAAATCTAGATAAAATCTATAGTCTTCTTATAGATTATCCACTTCTCCTTTTTTAATTCTTGAGTTTGAAGATCAAACTCATTTCTGACTATATCCTCAGGAAAATTGAATTGGTGTTCCATACTGACACACCTTGTTGTTTCTTTAAACATTCTTGATAGAAAACCCTCATTATCTACACACCTTATTACTACAATAGCCATTCTATAAGGTTGCAAAACCTTATTCAAGTGCACTCATCCCTTGTTAACAATAATGTACTGGTGGGATATTGTAATGCTTGGGAACAAAGTTCCCCTTCCTTTGTTTGCCAAGGTTCTTTCCTGAAGGTCACCAATCTGCCTTAGAATCTTTGCATATCCTATTTTCAAAGGAACTCGATAGGGTAGTATATAAGGTGCCTTCTTGCAACCATATACTCTGAACACTATGGAAATTGGATACAAAATTATATCACCAAAATTATGTACTATGGTGATGTCTTTACAATATTATTTTGGCCTAATTAGCCTCAATAATTCAATGGGGATTCTTGGATTCTCAAAAAATAGCAAGGATCTGAGCCTTGAAGCAAAATTTCTATCAAAAATGATATAACTAGCATCAGTCCTATCCCATGATAGCTTTGTGGTCCATAATTGGATTGGTAACACTTCTCCATTCTTCTCCCTTACTATATCCATTGTCTTACTCAAAAATTTGACACCATTGTGCAAGAACATATGCATCAACATGGAATACCACCCAAAAGGCCTATCTACCTTCATATTTTTAATCCCTATTAAACCCTAGTGGATTAAGTCTGCAAGGTAAGGGGAAAAGTCAAAAATCAAAGCCAGATGGGGATGTAAGATCTACACCATCATAAACATATAGGGAATAGGCATGTGTGGTGCCTCATCCTGCCCCAAAATCAAAATCAAAGACTTATACATGTATTGTGCTCTTAAACTGAAAAGATATAATCTGAAAGGCTCAGATGTGCTTGCACTCACCATACACATGGCACCAATCTTGCCAAAGAAATCTCTCAAGGGACCAGATATCAAATAATCCCTTTGTGCCTAATAAATTTTTTCAAACTCATCAAAATCAATCTTCTCCAGTCCAATAGAAGGATCATTCAGTGAAAAAACTTGTATGATCTCATCCTCTGTTATACTTATCAAAAATTTTCCATTTATGTCCCTAATGTATCTAGTTACAGGGTCATAACACTTGGCTATTTTAATGAGGAGATCATCATCCATAAAAACTCTTGGCACAATAAGTTTCCCTACATCAAACTACCATATATTGCTAAGGGGAGCACAAGTATTTCTTTGAGAGTATGCATCTTTAACTAAAATTAAACCATTGTATTTCTCCCCCACCCTAGCATCTCTCATCCATAATCCCCTATCAAAGATTCCATCATCAACATAGTCCCTAGGGTTTTTGGGAACTAACTCTTTCATTATGGACTTTTCAATTTCTGAGTGTGGGAGCAATTGAAGCAAATCTTCAAATCCACCTCTGTCTTTGTACTCTGTTTTCCCTGAGAGTTCTCTTTTGGGTGCCATTTTCTAAATGGGGCTTCAGGAAATTATATGGAGACCAAATAAAAAACACCTTGATATTCTTTAAAAAACCACAAAGATAATATCCAAATTACTAAAAATAGGACTCTGAGGATTTCAGTTAAAACGCCTACCTTTTTAGCAGAGAAAACTTGTAGATGATGCTTATCAAAGAGAGTAATTTCACTGCAGAGAAACCGGAAACAATGTGTCATCTCCAACAATCAAATCCAACCTTATAACACCTTCCATCCTATTACATCCAACTCTCATGAAGCACATTAAGTTTTCCATTACTGAAATTGGCGGCTACAACGTTCACAGGACACAACAAGGTTCCCAAAATCTCCAATTTGAAACTGTATTGTCGATCAAATATTTTCTAGTGCATCAAACGGTTGACAAAAATTCTCATAACATACTTTAATTCTTTCATAAACTTAGTTATCGACCAATGAGAACATTTCATTATACCATGTGCTAAAATCTATGTTTTAGTATAATTTCATCAGCCTGGACAGGTGTCAACATGTCACAAAGCCGCAAACTTAAAACATCAAGCATCTTATGATCAAGGCATAATGCTTGTCATTGATTCTTTCAAGATCTGTTAGATCTTTACCGCTTTTGAAATTTTGCAACCCCACTTCACAGGTGAACACATGGAGACGTCTGAAGACTTTGGACCCATTGGCAAGTGACATCACAATAGACAGATATCACTCAGTCGCATCCCCATAAGTTAGAAACTATCAGTGATGTCAGTTTAAGGGATAGCGACATCCGTAGATCTATTTTCATCAAGCGATCATTGTTCATGAATAACATTGGTCCCACCTCTAGTCTTCATTTTTAAAGGCTTTCAATCAGATAGTTGTCACAATCCTGTAAGGCTTAACAAGTGGCCAACTTAGATTTAAGGCACTACAAAAACCATGGATCTTATCCAATCATTAGTGACTACGTAGCTTCAATACTGGGACCACCTAAATATGTTTCATTTAGTTACATCCCCGCAAAGGCAGAAAATCTAACAACCAGGGAACTTAAGGGGTTGCGACGACCACAGGATTTAAAGTGGATCAGATGGCCAGGATAAAAATGGAAAAAACCAAAGCTATAGCATGAAGTATTTTATGAAAAAGGGACCCGCTTGAAGACCTAACCTCAAAACACATGAGGTCAACAACTTAAGAGTTTTTAAATAAACACATGCACTTTTCGATCCTTATTGACTGAAAAAGGTAATGTTCAAACATAACAAGACCTAGGATAACTAGGGCTTTCGGCATTTTTTATTGCTAGGTCAATTTATTCAAGGGTTTGACAAAAATTTGAAGTGTAAGGGCTTAAAAAAACTTTGACAGTACTAACAAAACTCCCTCTTAATCCCATCATTTACACAATAAATCCTTAAAAATGACTGAAGTATATTCCCCCCATTGTCTATCCTTAATGTTTTGATTTTATTCCTTGACATGTTTTCTACAAGGGATTTGAATTCCTTGAATCTCATAAGGATTTCTTCAGACTCTTTACATTTAAGAAAATATATCTAGGTTTTCCTAGAGAAGTCATCTACAAATATTACATAGTACAAAAATCATCCTATAGAGGTTATAGACATGGGTCCACATAAATTAGAATGAATTAGTTCTAATACATTTTTAGATTTTCTATCACTATTGTGGAAAGTTCCTTTTGTATTCTTTCCTAGGGCACAACCCTTGCATGTTCCTTCATGATTTTTATTTATCTTAGGCAAGCCAATTACTATTTTCTCTATAGATGGTAGAACATGAAAATGGAGATGCCCTAATCTTTTGTGCCAAATCTCATTTGAATTTAGAGTCTCATAAATTAGGGCTTGAGTGGGAGTAATGCATAGTTTGTAAAGGCATTCATGTCTAAATCCTATAGTATGAGCCTTCTTGATTTTGGAGTTCTTTGGCCATGCCATAACTTTGCATTCCATAAATTTTATTTTATACCCTTTATCTTCAAGCGCGAAAATAGAGACTAGATTTCTTTTTATCCCTAGTACAAATAATACTCATGTGAGCTGAAGAGATATGCATGATTTCAAATTTATGTTACAGGTTCCAGTCCCTTTTATTGGGTAGTTAGAATCATCCTCAATGGTTACTTCCTCATTAGAATTCTCCACCAAAGTGTCTACATGCTCTCTAAATCAGGTAATATGGCATGAGGCTCCACTATCAATTACCTAGGTGTTGAGGTTGTTTGAAACTTGGCTAGATAAGGTCGAATAGAAGAGAAAATTTTCAGAATCATTCTCCATGATATATTTTCCAACTTCAACAATGGAGTCTTGTGTGTGCTAAAATGTTGACATGCTTCTATGAGTCATTATATCCAAGATTTCTCAAGAACGAGGTCTCAAATGGCAACTCATAACTCTCTATTCATGGAGTGCAAGGGTTTGTAATGGAGGCCCTCATTTTAGACCTAGTCTGTGCCCATGTAAGTACACCATAAAATGAGAGATTAAAAGAGGAAAAGAAGGAGTGCCAGTCTCCATGATAATCAAATATGCATGCAAATGAAAATGGAAGCTTATTCTATATGATAACAAAGCATGAAAGAAAACTAATCTATGAAAGAAAATATCCATGCAAGATTATTCTATGAAATGAAATATGAATCTAATCTAATATGCAAGTGCAAGAGTAATCTAAATGGATTTCCATGGATGCATGAGAGAAGAAGACAAGAAGAAAGAAGTTGCAATGTTCAACTCAATTGCTCAAACTCTCTTCTAAAATCATTCTCCAAACCTGAAGCATAAAAATAATGTAAAATTTGGATCCTCAAATGTGAAGGAGAGGGCTCATATTAAAGGGAAAAAAATGGTAGAGATTAAGAGGCAAAATCCAAGGGTGGAGAAAAATTCTCATTTTGACTTTGGTGCACAAGATTCTCAGGAGGAAAAATCAATGGACATGGTTAAGAGGCAAAAAGATGTGTGGAAGAGATTAAGAGGCAAAAGGAGATTCCAATCATCTTGGAAAGTGTGCATTCAATGTGTAGACAAAAATTGTTTTTCTTTTTATTTTAAATTTAGAAATTCTTTTTTCATGTGCACACATAGGATAAGGTGGATTTTATTATTTATTTAAAAGATTTTTGTATTTAATTAAAAGGGAGTATGTTGTCTTAATTAAATAAAACTTAGGATAAAATCATCAAACCTTAGGAAATATTGAAATAATTGAATTAATTATGATTTGATCAAGGAAATTGATTTGAATTGAAAATATTGCAAGGCATTGATTCAGGAAATTGATAAATTGATTCCGTCATTTGATAAATTGAAGAATGGGGGTCCATAGTCTAGGCGACCATTTTAGGGTGCATACATTTTCCCCTCTATGACTAATGTTTGATCTATATGGGAACACATGTAGTCAAAGAATGCAGTTGAAGTGTGAGATCGATTTGCAATTGCAAGACAACCTAGACGTGTGATCGATAGATGGGAACACATCAGGACAAAGATAAGCTGATTGAAAAAGACAAGGTCAACACCCCTGTAAATAGGTAATTGACATGTCCAAGATAAGAATCTCAAGCAAGGTTGCACCAAGTGGAATAATTGATAGGATTGATAAAGATGAATCAAGGATTGAAGTTTGATAGGTACTGCCCCCTCATGATCAAAATCAAAATGAGATAGAGGAGAAATAGAAAATTGATAAATTTGATCAAATCAAACTAAAAATAAAGTTCTTGATGTAAGATGAAAGATATAAGGATCACAGAACCAAGGTAGATCATCAAGCATGAAATATTATGCCCCAAGGTTGAATTAGAAGAAAATAAGTGGGGTGAAAGAGAATGGAAGATAGAAGTTTGGAAGAGGTGGAAAGAAATGGAGAGAAGAAAGAGAATTTGCCTTAAGAAAGAGAATGCCCCAAAATTAATCAACTGTTTAAGATAGAAAATTTTGATTGAGATCATGAAAGAAGATAAGGAAATTAAGATCAAAACATGACCACAGTTGATTAAAATTCCAAAAGAAAGATGAAGGAAAACCCTCTCAAACTCATAATGCAACCTAAAAATGCAATTTAACATGAAGTCTAACAATGCAAGCTACATGAAAATGCAAAGGTGTACTTGCAAGAGAGCAACTGTAACATAGGATTTTTGTGTTCATCATTCATTAGAGAATGTTAAGGAACTTATTTTCATCATTGGGCCATTATTAACAGACATCAGAAAATCACACAATCATCACTAGTCACAAGCGCAACTATGAAGATATGAATGTGATTTATATCGGATTGGAATGTGGAAATATTATAACATAAGCATCAAAGACATAAAGGTCAAGATGACTTCGATGTTAGCTTACCCAATTTAATGTAGCAAAACCACACTCGTATCAAGGCATAGATGTTGGGATGACCATAAGAATGGTTGTGCAAAAATAGTCAAGGATGATGCCTCAAATCTCCTAAGTGTTTCAAGGGGCAACAAGAGACACTCTAGATTTTCAAGACCACACCTACAAGCAGAAAGAAAATAAAAAAATGCCCCATGTCCCAAGTCCTCTAGCTATGCATACCGGAGAGACTTATTAGACAAGGACACTCAACGAAAATCAATAACAATCAGCACACAAAGAAAAGATCATGACATAGCTCAAGCATTAAGTGTTGTGTTCTAAAAATTTAAGTGTGCTAACTAATACTGAGTTATGAGGATAAGGATTGACTGCTTGCAAGTAAGATCACATGACAAAATTGGGTAAGATCAAACCGATAAGTGTTGAAAAATAATCGATGTCAAGGGTCATGTTGACTAACACAGTTGGGGTGGTGTTGAAAAACACCATTTGTGAGGTGTCCTAAAGACTAATACATCCAAGAGACCAAAGCTAACATAGTTATTCCCCCTAGACAAAGACAAAGACCTATTCCAAACCAAGGCAACAAGGATAAGGAATGATGGAGAACGGCTAAGTGTCGAGGACGCGTGCTAAGAAACAAGGGTGCAAAGGCCTCAAGTAGCACCTGTTTCCAGGTTTTCACCACTTGGATTTTATTGCAATTTTATTTTTTCAGGACTTTTAATAAATTTTTTGTATTTTTGCTACCAAGGTGCCCGTATCCAGGTTTTCCCCAAGGCACTTTTTCTATTTTTTTGAATTTTTTAATTTTTCTTTTTTTTTTTGGTATTTTTGGAATATATAAATTTTTTTTTGGAGATACATCAAAGCTCCTATTGCTAGGTTTTCACTAAGATGATCATTTTTTCAGGACATTTTCTGATTTTTAGAATTGTTGACAATATGTCTTTTTTTTTTTAGATTTTTTTAGGATCAATATGTACAAAGGATGCCCCCAGACAGAACGGGCATCATGGATAGAACTTCTTTAGGTGCAAGACATTGATAGGATCGGGGAGCTACTCTCCCACTGCTATAGACAGTAGATAAGCACCTAACCCAAAAGTTGTTGTAATGATGTAAGGTCCAAGCCAATTAGGTTCAAATTTTCCCTTTTGATATCTATGTTGTTGATTCTTAGGATTTTCACGTAGGACAAGATCTCCCACTTGGAATTGGAATTCTCTAGGGTGAACCTTTTTGTTGAAAGCTTTGGACATGCACTTTTGATAAACCCTCATATGGTCAAACAATGCTTGATGTTTCTCATCTAGAAGTTCTAAATCTTGAAGTCTCATGGTGCGGTAGTCTTCATCTATAACTAGACCTTTGAGAGAAAATCTAAGTGAAGGAATCTCAACCTCTAAAGGTAACACTGCTTCAGCACCATATGTAAGGGAAAAAGGAGTAGCCCCAGTAGGAGTATGAATACTTGTTCTATAGGCCCACAAAGCTAGATTTATCTATAAATGTCAATCTCTACCACTCTTAAAAATTATTCTATGTAGGATTTTAAGAATGGTTTTTTTTAATGCCTCTACTTGACCATTTCCCTATGGGAAGTAAATGGAGGACCAATGTTGTTTAATCTTGAATTTCTTGTAGAGTTGTTTAAGGTCTTTATTTTTGAACTGGCCTCTATTGTGAGTGATAATCTTGGAAGGCACTCCATATCAACAGATGATATGGTTCAGAATGAATAGAGAGACTATCTTTCTTGAGGCAACAGAAAGTGGGACATCTTCTACCCATTTAGTGAAATAATCAGTAGTAGTGATAATAAACTTGTGTCCACCTAATGAGTTGGGATGAATTTTCCCAACAAGATCAAAGGCCCAGCACTAAAATGGCTAATGAGATATAGAAGGAATGAGCTCCCTGCCTAGAGCATGTATCAGGTTACCATGTTTTTGACACTTTTCACATTACTTTGCAAAAGCTACTACATCAATCAGCATTGTAGGTCAATAGTACCCTCCCTTAAGCAACCTTCAGGCCATGGAAAGACCATTGGAATGTCCCCCATAGATACCCTCGTGGATGTCAACTAACACTTGGTCAAATTCTTCCTTTTCTAATCATCTAAGAAGTGTTCCATCTAGACCCCTCCTATACAAATCACCACAGATAAGGGAATGGTGAGAGGTGTTTCAGGTAAGGTTTATGTGTTCAGATCGGTTAAAGGTTTCAGGGATAATGCCTTCATGAAGGTATGATTAAATGGCACCATAACAGGATGATTCATGACCAACAAGGGTAAAAATGACATGACTTTCTTGGGAGTCATAGATAGGGTGATGTAGCTCTTCCACCAGGAATTCAAATCTGGATTCATGTTCCCCTAACTGAAGGAGTGAAGCAAGTGTAGCCATAGCATAGCTAATTTATTTTCTACTTTAGGGATTTTTTCAAACATGACAAATGTGAAGTATCATTTCAAGGAATCAACAATTTTCTTGTAAGATATGAGTTTCCCATTTTTTGTTTAATATTCATCATTGACCTAGTTGATTATCAGCTGTGAATCCCCATAGATGTGTAACTCTATGATTCTTCATTCTATGGCCATCTTAAGTCCATTTGTTAAATCTTCATACTTAGCAATGTTGTTTGTACATGGGAACCATAACTTGTAAGACTTAGGAATCATGTACCCATGAGGAGAAAAAAACAACACACAGGCTCCTGAACCATTTTGCATAAAGGATCCATCAAAGAACATCTTCCATGTTCTTTCAATCATATACATGAGGTGTTCATCTGGAAAGTCAACTTGAATAGGTGAATTATCTTGTATTGGGAAATCAGCCAATTGATCTGCTATGGCTTTTCCTTTGATTTCTTTATGCTCAACGTACTCTATGTCAAACTCTGAAAGGATCATCATCCATTTAGCAAGTCTACCTATGAGGGAAGCCTTACCTAGTAAATACTTGAGTGGGTCTATTTTTTCTATGAGGTGTATAGTGCGCACAAGCATGTAATGTCACAACTTTTGGGAAGCAAACACAATTGCCAGGCAAGCTTTCTCAATGCTGGTGTATTTAACTTCATATGAAACAAGAGTGCGACTAATGTAGTATATTTCTCTTTCTTTCCCATGTTCATCAAGTTGAGCTAGTAATGCCCCCAAGGAAGATTTTGTCATTGAAATGTATAGAATAAGTGGTTTCCCTAGGATAGGAGGCATTAAAATGGGAGGATTTTCTAAGTATTTCTTGATTTGATCTATGCTCTTTTGATAATCCTCATTCCAAACACATTTGACTCCTTTGTGTAAGTTCTTGTTGAAAGGTTGAGCTCTATCTACCAACTGTGAAATGAATCTCCTTATGGATTGAAGATGTCCTTGAAGACTCCTCATTTGAATAATATTTTTAGGAGGTGGCATATCTATGATTGCTTGGAATTTTTTAGAGTCTACCTCTATTCCTTTTGCTAAAATGATGAATCCTAGTAGTTTTCTAGAGGTGACACCAAATGCACACTTTTTAGGATTTAACCTTAGTTGAAATTGTTCCATGTGATCTAGAATGACTTCTAAATCATCTAAGTGTGTGTCTCTTTTCTTAGACTTGGACAAGGTGTCATCCACATAATATTCCATGTTTTTATGCATCATGTCATGAAAAATGGTTGTCATAGCTCATTGATAGGTGGCTCCTACATTTTTTAATCCAAAAGGCATAACATTCCAACAATAGGTACCCCATGCACAAGTGAATGCAATCTTTTCTTGATCTTCAGGAGCTATTTTAATCTAATTGTATCTAGAAAAACCATCCATCAAGGAATAAATCTCATAACCTGCAATCATGTCCACTATCATGTCTATATTGGGAAGTGGAAAGTCATCCTTTGGGCATGCTCTATTGACATCTCTAAAATCTGTGCAAATTCGAATGGATTTGTCATGTTTGGAAACTAGTACAATGTTTGATATCCATTCAGCATAGTCAATAGCTCTTATGAATCCTGCACCAAGGAGTTTCTCTAATTCTTCTTTGACTAGGAGAACTATGTGACAATGCATCTTTCTCAATTTATGTTTAACCAATTTTACACCTAGAGCTATGGACAAGTGATGCATGATAAGATTAGTGTCCAACCTTGGCATATCTGAATAAGTCCATGTAAAGTTGATCTTTTTCTGTAAGAACTTAGTGTAAGCTTCTTTTTGTTGTGGTGACAAGGACTGAGCCAAGTGTACTATCTATGGAGCCTCATCTACACCAAAATTGATTGTTTGTGTTGGTTTGATAAGCATTAAAGATCTATCTTGAAAGTAGCTAGGGAGATGATCAAGTATCCCATCCTCAGGTGCCTTAGATAGGTTTTCGCCTTTGGATACGTCATTTATTTTTACTTTTTTTTGGTTCTGACACCACCACACAGTGGTTTTTGCCATCAAAACTCTTATTCTTTTGATTTTCTTTTCTTTTTATTTTGTGACTAAGGTACTTGATGTCTGGCTCTGTCATCCTGGTAGCCAGTTCACTAATGGAAGAGACTACGGGTTCAATGGAATTCAAGTAATAGGTTATCTCATAATCATTTTGGAATGTTAAGAGCTCAGATTCTTGAGAGTGTTGGGACCAATCAATGAAGTTAGGATGAACAAGAGGTAATTCAATGACTAGTTTAAGGTTGTGAATGTGAATGATATCATCTCTAGTGACTGAAGAGTCAGAGTCCATCAAGTATCCTTCTAAGCTACCCAAATCAAGATTCATCCTAGCAAGTGAAGAATCATCTACTAAGGCAACATGTGGGTTCAAATACTCTAATCCTACATGTGACTCGTCAGCTACCTTGGGTTGAGAACTATAAGTGTGGATGACATCAACATCCATGTCAATTGCGGAAGGCTCTGAGAAGGAGTCCCATTCATACTCATATGAACTTGTTTCTGAACTTCGACTAGGATTTTTACACCATGAAGGTTTGGGATGTCTTGATGTGGAAGTTCTAATGTCATCAAGGGTAACACCTTCTCTTTCCATCAAATGAACAATATTATTTTTTTGGCGTTCTCTAATAGGATCTTCTACATCTGATTCATCTTGTTCTAAGGTTGCAACTGTCTCATGAGTGACTGGACTATCTGAATCTCCCCAAAGGAGATTAGTGTAAGGGACCCAATCTTCACACATATCTTGTTGATTTGTCAAATTAGGTATGTATTCTAGTTCATCTTCACTATCTGACTCATCAAGGATAGGAGTAGTGTTCTTGTTGTGATTCGCAAATCCTAGGCCAACCGTCTTCTTAGACTTGTGTCCAAAAATATCATGATCAAGGGGTTCAGCTCTAGCATCCAATCTATGACTAAGAGGGTTATGTCTAGGATAGCCCATCTATTTGAAAAAATTATACCCTCTTCCATAAGCCTTAGGAGAGGGAGAGAAGTTCTCATTGTGCATGTATTTCTCTTCTCTATAAATCTAGTCTTTAACAGCCACCCCTTCTTTCTCATCTTGAATAGGCACCGAGAACCCTACAAACATGCCAAATAAAGTCATAGCTGAAGAGGAAGGTCTCACTTCTTGTGAAGGCTTGCCATAAGACCTAGGTGAAATTTCTAGTGTTGTGAGGGAGTTGATTTGATACCCCCCCATGCCAAGGTCTACTGACTTGATCTTGTCTTTACATTCAACTAAGGTTGCATTGAAGTCTTCTACTTCTCTATTGAGGGGAACATGAGTACTCTCTAAAACTAAGTTAATAGATAAAGTGTTATCCCTAGGTATACAAATCTCTATTCCATTGTAAGGGAACTTAACACACTGATGATAAGTAGATGGGACTTCTTTCATATCATGAATCCACAGTCTACCAAGTAAGATATTGTATGCAGAGGGGGCCAGTGTCAACTATTTGGAATAAAATATCTTTTTCAATAGGGCCAATCATAACAGGAAGGATGGTCAACCCCTTGGAACTTATTTCCACCTCATCATAGGCTTTGATAGTGATCTTTTTTCTGGTATCTATAAGTTATTCAGAATAACCCAATGTCTTCAAAAGACTCAAGGAGAAAATATTAAGCCCAGCACCCCCATCTATCAACATGTGCCTTAACATGGGTTTTGTGGATCATGACCTCAATATGAAGAGCAAGATTGTGTGGGTGGCTCAAAGCTTTATCATCATTCTTTGAAAAGGTAAGGTAATGAGGGCTAGCAATATGGTTAACCATGTTCTAGAATTAATCGACGTCTAAGTTGTCGAGGATGTTCATTGTGCACAAAGCATCCTCAAGGACTTGCTTGTGTCTCGGGGACAACTCTAAGAGCTCAAAGATCGAAATATAAGCTGGGGTTCTTTGCAATTGATCAAAAAGATTATAGCATGACTTAGGATTGACTACTAATTTTGAGGTGACATTCTTGAATGCCACTTATTTTGGTTTACTTGGTTGACTTGAACTGGGTCCTCTAATGACAAGGGGACCTTGACTTTGTGTGACAACATGGAGGGTTTGAGATGACACTCTAGAGTTAGGACCCCTTAGCACCAGGATGGGTTCTTCATCAAAGATAGGAGGAGATTCCATGTCTATATCATAACCATAGGGATCCTTATCCCTCATCATGTTTACATTCTCTTCTACAACTTCAAGCATGTTGAAAACATTCTATGCATCTATGTAAGTGTAATTGACCTCAGCCTTGCCATTCCTAGGTTTAGAGGTTTCCCCCTTCTCATACTTGGGAAAAAAAATTTTGAATGCCTTATGGTTGGCGTTGGTGTTCAATCCATCTACCTTAATTTTTCCATTCTCAATGATATCTTGGATGATATGTTTGAGTTTCCAACATTTTTCAATATCATGTCCAATGCCATTATGAAACTTGCAAAAGGCTTTCTCATCCCACCAATGTGGCTTAACATCAGGTATGTAATGCTCTGTGGGATCTTGAGGGTGTGCAAGGTTGTTGGAAATGAGTGTTTTCAAGACATCCTCATATGAATTACCAAGTTTTGAAAACTGGCATCTCTCTTTCTTAGGCTTATCTTGGTATCTTGGCTTGTGCTCTTGTTTATTAGATGCATTGAGTTTCTGGCTTGAACAACACTAGACAAGTGGAGAACAACTTGATCTTTGGGTTTAGAGAAATCCACAACTCCATCATTGACCACTTTTTTGTTCCTATTCCATTGTGAGTTATTTCCTTTATCCTTGTTACGGTTGTTTTTAGTTTGACCATTATTGTTGTTATTGTTTCCACATTTGGTCAAAATTCCTTGTTTTCTCAAAAATTCCTCAATCCTACATGTGGTTTCAACCATGGTGTCAAAGGAATCAAAAACCATCTTCCTAACTTCATACCACATTTCAGGAACCAAGTTGCTAATAAGGATGTCAATCTTCTCATTTTTAGGGATGGTCCTAGAGTAGCGAGAGCATTGTCATCTCCACCTTTGTAAGAAAGTGACAAAGGATTCCCCTTGAATTTGGTTTAGGTTTCATAAGTCCAACATGGTGATAGATCTTGAAAGGTTGTATGAAAAGTTTTGGACAAATCTATGGACGAGCTCTTTGAAAGTCTTAATGGGGGGAGTTATGTTGGTGAACCATTCCATCGCTTGACCCTAAGACTCCTTGGGAACAATCTCATGAGGTATGAGTCATCTTGATGGAACCACTAGTAAATTTGGCCTCAAATTTTGACCAAGAATTGGTCAAAATTTTGACCGAAATTAGTTGAATTTACGACCAACATTATCGTCGGTCTTTTTTTGTCAAATTTTTGACGTACTTATAATCAGTCAAAATTTTAACTAAAACATAGGTCAAAAATTTGACTGAGTCCATGCTCCAAAATTGTCATCATTTTTTTATAATGGTCAAAATTTTGACCAATTGTCAAACAAATTTCCACCTAGGATTGATCAAAATTTCGACCAGTGGCAGCAAAAATTTCCACCAAATGTTGGTCAAAAATTTCAACGAAAACATCAAATGTTTGACCGAGATGCTATACGTTTGACGGATGAGATGGTCGAAATTTTTGACCATTCAATTGGTGGAAATTTTGTTATTTTGGTCGAAATTCCGACCATCTTTTGGTGGAAGTTTTTGGTGGCATTGGTCAAAATTTCGACCAATGCTATTTTTTATTTTTTTTTAAATGTTACATACGTAAGGTGCATTTAGAGTTCTTTTCATTAACCTGTGATTCATGAGTAGTGGTTTACATGAACCCATCTCTCATGAGAATGAATGGAACAGTTAGCACTCATTGGCTCTAGGTGATACTTACGGAGGTGAAGCACCGAGACTTCTTAGGAGGTCATCCATCCCAGTACCACTCCAGCTCGAGCACCCTTAACTACAGAGTTTCCTCCATCGTTAAACCCACTCTGCTTGCATCCTCATTTGCAAAACCTTCACCAAGTGTTATGCCTTATGAACCATTCATTAGAAAGCCCCTTAAGCTCGTCAATTAATAAGTAGAAGATATTTTTCACAACAAGTCAAATTGTCATATTGCTATAAAGATTCAACTGTGTAGTTTTTTGAGTCAAACTCATTGACCCGTGATTCATGAGTAGTGGTTCACATGAACCCATCTCTCATGAGAATGAATGGAACACTTAGCACTCATTGGCTCTAGCTGATGCTCACAGAGGTGAAGCACCGGGACTTCCCGAGAGGTCACCCATCCCAGTACTACTCCAACTCAAGTGCACTTAACTATGGAGTTTCCTCCGTGGTTAAACCCACTCTTCTTGCATTCTCATTTGCAAAACCTTCACCAAGTGTTGTGCCTTAGGAACCATCGATTAGAAAGCCCCTTAAGCTCATCAACTGGTTCGTAAGGCGCAACACTTGGTGAAGGTTTTGCAAATGAGAATGCAAGCAGAGTGGGTTTAACCAGGAAGGAAACTCCGTAGTTAAGTGCACTCGAGTTGGAGTAGTACTGGAATGGGTGACCTCTCAGGAAGTCCCGATGCTTCACCTCTGTGAGCATCACCTAGAGCCAATGAGTGCTAAGTGTTCCATTCATTCTCATGAGAGATGGGTTCATGTGAACCACTACTCATGAATCACGGGTCAATGAGTTTGACTCAAAAAACTACACAGTTGAATCTTGATAGCAATATCACAATTTGACTTGCTGTGGAAAATATCTCCTACTTATTAATTGATGAGCTTAAGGGGCCTTCTAATGAATGGTTCATAAGGCATAACACTTGGTGAAGGTTTTGAGAATGAGGATGCAAGCAAAGTGGATTTAACCATGGAGGAAACTCCGTAGTTAAGCATGCTTGAGCTGGAGTGGTACTAGGATGGATGACCTCCCAGGAAGTCCCTGTGCTTCACCTCCGTAAGAATCACCTAGAGCCAATGAGTGCTAACTATTCCATTCATTCTCATGAGAGATCCATTTGATAAAGCTTGGTGAAAGAACTTCAAACATTTTGAAGCATCTATTGGATTCTGTCACCCAAATGGAAGATGGATTTCCCAATTCAGAAATTCCTAGCCACCATCTTCAATAAATTTATCTGGATCATCTGTAATGGTCTTCAAAATTGGCCGCCAGTTCAAGTTCATTCTGCTTTCATAATACTTTATATCCATTGAGTTTAGCCATTCTTTGATGCCATCAAGAGAAGATTGAGGAATAACATCAATGCGGAGTACATCCCGCTTGAAGTCTTTGAAAACAATAGCCATATCAAATGCCTTTTGCCCAAGTCCTACTCTCTCAAGGTTAACTATCTCAATCTCACTAATGGTTATTACTAAGAAAGGCAATTCCACCAACTCTACCAAATAGTTTACGGTAGGAACAATAAAAGCAGAGGCTTTGAAAGGAACTCCATGAAAACCTAGCTCTCTAAATGGTATATCAAACTCCAGTTCAAAATCTTTTAGATGAGGCTGCTCCCATAGCTCTGTTAATCGTTTAACAAACCCTTCAAACTCTCCATTGATTTGATTTTTCCTGTCCCTCTCTTGCTGCTCTTCCTCAATTTCATCGGGATCATACATGGACCTTCTTGCCCCTCCTAAAGTTTGGACCACGTCCATTACTTCCACATAAAACTGGACATCCTTAGTCTTCTTAGTTCCCACCATAATATGGTTATGCAAATGAAAATGAAGCAAAGTAATCATCTCCTTCTCTGCTGGCTGGAAGAATGCATGTTTAATATTTTGATACATGATATCAGCTCTCTCTTCTGCTCTCATGGTTGAATACCGAAATCCATTATAGTGGGCCTCCAGAGTTCTAGTCATCTTTCTTCCTCTTCCACCAAATGCCAGCCCGATCCACAAGTCTGCCAACCTAATTAGTTTTGTTTTTGAAAGCTGAAGTTTCTTCTGAGTCACCAGTGTAGGTCTCTCTGCCTTTTCAGACTCTATCATAGCTACAGACCGTTTGTGGGATTTGATCATTTGTACCACTTGGTTGATGATGCAGGGGAATCCAGCAGGGCACCTGAGCCCAGGAGTGGAATGGCATTCAGAGATGTTCAATTGCAATGTTAGACTCAATATTCAAAGCAAAATTCATAATCAAGTCTAAAGGTCATTGTAATGTAATAAGGAATAATTCAGTATGTAAGCAAGATATGGACGTACAAAAAAAACCAGTGAGCTGTTTAACAAATCCCCAAAAGAAATCTATATCAAGAATGTAGCGAAAAAGATGTGAGTAGAATGGAAAAAGATGTGAGATTCATGAACATCAAAGATTAATATGGCTAGAAGATAGAAGCAATGAACTATTCATGGGTTCCAAGCACTTAAAAAATGTGGAGTTCAGTCAGCCTGTAGTAGCAAGCTAAAAAAATTCTTTCAAGTCATTGATTCAGTTTGCCATGTTTATTGACCTCAAATTTGGTCTTTTCATTAACCTGTGATTCATGAGTAGTGGTTTACATGAACCCATCTCTCATGAGAATGAATGGAATAGTTAGCACTCATTGGCTCTAGGTGATGCTTATGGAGGTGAAGCACCGAGACTTCCCGAGAGGTCATCCATCCCAGTACCACTCCAGCTCGAGCACACTTAACTACGGAGTTTCCTCCATGGTTAAACCCACTCTGCTTGCATCGTCATTTGCAAAACCTTCACCAAGTGTTATGCCTTATGAACCATTCATTAGAAATCCCCTTAAGCTCATCAATTAATAAGTAGGAGATATTTTCCACAGCAAGTCAAATTGTGATATTGCTATCAACATTCAACTATGTAGTTTTTTGAGTCAAACTCATTGACCCGTGATTCATGAGTAGTGGTTCACATGAACCCATCTCTCATGAGAATGAATGGAACACTTAGCACTCATTGGTTCTAGCTGATGCTCACAAAGGTGAAGCACTGGGACTTCCTGAGAGGTCACCCATCCTAGTACTACTCCAACTCGAGCGCACTTAACTACAGAGTTTCCTCCTTGGTTAAACCCACTCTAATTGCATTCTCATTTGCAAAACCTTCACCAAGTTTTGTGCCTTATGAACCATCGATTAGAAAGCCTTTTAAGCTCATCAACTGGTTCGTAAGGCGCAACACTTGGTGAAGGTTTTGCAAATGAGAATGCAAGTAGAGTGGGTTTAACTAGGGAGGAAACTCTATAGTTAAGTGTGCTCGAGTTGGAGTAGTACTAGAATGGGTGACCTCTCGGGAAGTCCCGGTGCTTCACCTCTGTGAGCATCACCTAGAGCCAATGAGTGCTAAGTGTTCCATTCATTCTCATGAGAGATGGGTTCGTGTGAACCAGAGTATCAAAACCCATGGCGAGTCAATCGAGTTATCCTGACTCGCGGGTCGAGCCATGGCTCCCGGGTTTTGGTGACCCAGCCGAGTCATGGGCCGAGTTATGGGGCATGACCCGCGTGACTCACCAAGTTAGTGGGTCATGGCCATAATTCGCGGGTCCATGCCTCATGACCCGCGCCGCGGCAGGTCCGAGCCATAGACTTGTCAACAACAGTGATATACATGTTGTTGAAGGATGAGAAAAATTGTGACAATCACTTAGAACAAGACAATAATCTGCTGTTTCAAGAAGGAAGACTGTGCCAATGATGCAGTCATAATAACAATGATATGAGCAATAATCCATGAATGAGAGCAGCAAACAAAAGGATATAGAAGATAGTATGCTGGAGGACAGTGGCTTTCATTTTTATGACAGTGATCAGAAATGGAGAAATGCAGAAGAATATCGGTGAAAATCATGACTGTTATGAGAGGACATGATAATTAACAAACAGTCACATCAATGTCTAAGGACATTGATCATCTTCATGAATCTCTAATGACAGTAGGCTTCATGAATTTCTGATGACAGTAGTCTTCAGTGAGTGTTCAAGGACAGTGTTCAAAGAAAGAAGATAGCAAACAGAAGAATGAATCCTAAAGCAGTCATTAGTCATGAAAAGTCACTGATAAAAGATGATTAAAAGCAGCGTTTTGCAATGTGATAGCAGTGAAAAGAAAATCAATCAGAGCAGTGATGTATAGCAGTGATTACATGATGAAACAATGACATATACTGTTAGAAACAGTGACATTCACTATTAGAGCAGTCACAATAAGGATCAGAATAGTAAGTAAATGATAGGTCATGAAGAGCAGTCCAAGGAATGTCAAAAAAGTTAGCCAATGAATAAATAAGAAGAATCATAAAGAAATGAGAATAGCTGATGATGTATCACAAGAATATCAGTTAGAATAGCCATGATTCATCAATGAGCATTCATGAGTTGTTAAAGGGAACAATAGGACA
The DNA here is from genome assembly GCA_027943335.1 of Chamaecyparis obtusa. NCBI lineage: Eukaryota > Viridiplantae > Streptophyta > Pinopsida > Cupressales > Cupressaceae > Chamaecyparis > Chamaecyparis obtusa. The sequence continues at coordinate 689,387 of BSBK01005269.1, read as the reverse complement.
AACGCCTTGGGACAATGAAGATTGAAATGCTAAGAATCAATGATCCACAAGATTCAAATTGGAGAGATGGAATGAAGATAGCGAATGTAATGGAAAAAATAGTGATCAAATTGCCTTGGTTATTGATTGAATCTACACATTTGAATATCTATATATATTGAACTAGCAAATAAGAAAAGACGTGACTGTTCACATTAGAAATGACATGTTAGTTCATAATGAAGTGACGTGACTGTTCATAACAATTACCATTCATTCCCTTCATTATCGATTATACTTTGTTCTCTTAACCATATCCTTTAGATGTTATTTGACCTTTAGATGTGATGTGATGTTTTTTTTAACTTTATTCAATAATGGGTGCCTGAAACAAGTTTTAAATTTTAAGAAATCTCTATTTTTTTTTTTTGCCGAGTCATAGCTGAGTCATTGCCAAGTCATCAGCGAGTCATGGGTTGACTCGGCCTTGCCGAGTCTAAGTTTTGATTCTTTGGTGTGAACCACTACTCATGAATCACGGGTCAATGAGTTTCACTCAAAAAACTACATAGTTGAATCTTGATAGCAATATCACAATTTGACTTGCTGTGGAAAATATCTCCTACTTATTAATTGATGAGCTTAAGGGGCTTTCTAATGAATGGTTCATAAGGCATAACACTTGGTGAAGGTTTTGCTAATGAGGATGCAAGAAGAGTGGGTTTAACCATGGAGGAAACTTCGTAGTTAAGCGTGCTCGAGCTGGAGTGGTACTGGGATGGATGACCTCCCGGGAAGTCCCGGTGCTTCACCTCCATAAGCATCACACCAATGAGTGGTAACTGTTCCATTCATTCTCATGAGAGATGGGTTCATGTAAACCACTACTCATGAATCACAAGTTAATGAAAAGAACTCTGAATTTCTGAATTGGGAAATCCATCTTCCATTTGGCTGACAGAATCCAATAGATGCTTCAAAATGTTTGAAGTTCTTTCACCAAGCTTTATCAAATGGATCTCTCATGAGAATGAATGGAATAGTTAGCACTCATTGGCTCTAGGTGATTCTTACGGAGGTGAAGCACCGGGACTTCCTGGGAGGTCATCCATCCCAGTACCACTCAATCTCGAGCACGCTTAACTACGCAGTTTCCTCCCTAGTTAAACCCACTCTGTTTGCATCCTCATTTGCAAAACCTTCACCAAGTGTTATGCCTTATGAACCATTCATTAGAAAGCCCCTTAAGCTCATTAATTAATAAGTAGGAGATATTTTCCAGAGCAAGTCAAATTGTGATATTGCTATCAAGATTCAACTGTGTAGTTTTTTGAGTCAAACTCATTGACCCGTGATTCATGAGTAGTGGTTCACACGAACCCATCTCTCATGAGAATGAATGGAACACTTAGCACTCATTGGCTCTAGCTGATGCTCACAAAGGTGAAGCACTGGGACTTCCCGAGAGGTCACACATCCCAGTACTACTCCAACTCGAGTGCACTTAACTACGGAGTTTCCTCCATGGTTAAACCCACTCTGCTTGCATTCTCATTTGCAAAACCTTCACCAAGTGTTGTGCCTTATGAACCATTGATTAGAAATCCCCTTAAGCTCATCAACTGGTTCATAAGGCACAACACTTGGTGAAGGTTTTGCAAATGAGGATGTAAGCAGAGTGGGTTTAACCAGGGAGGAAACTCTGTAGTTAAGTGCACTCGAGTTGGAGTAGTACTGGGATGGGTGACCTCTTGGGAAGTCCCGGTGCTTCACCTCTGTTAGCATCAGCTAGAGCCAATGAGTGCTAAGTGTTCCATTCATTCTCATGAGAGATGGGTTCGTGTGAACCACTACTCATGAATCACAAGTCAATGAGTTTGACTCAAAAAACTACATAGTTGAATCTTGATAGCAATATCACAATTTGACTTGCTGTGGAAAATATCTCCTACTTATTAATTGACGAGCTTAAGGGGCTTTCTAATGAATGGTTCATAAGGCATAACACTTGGTGAAGGTTTTGCAAATGAGGATGCAAGCAGAGTGGGTTTAACCATGGAGGAAACTCTGTAGTTAAGCGTGCTCGAGATGGAGTGGTACTGGGATGGGTGACCTCCCAGGAAGTCCTGGTGCTTCACCTCCATAAGCATCACCTAGAGCCAATGAGTGCTAACTATTCCATTCATTCTCATGAGAGATGGGTTCATGTAAACCACTACTCATGAATCACAGGTTAATGAAAAGAACTCTGAATTTCTGAATTGGGAAATCCATCTTCCTTTTGGGTGACAGAATCCAATAGATGCTTCAAAATGTTTGAAGTTCTTTCACCCAGCTTTATCAAATGGATCTCTCATGAGAATGAATGGAACAGTTAGCACTCATTGGCTCTAGGTGATGCTTACAGAGGTGAAGCACCAGGACTTCCTGGGAGGTCATCCATCTCAGTACCACTCCAGCTCGAGCACACTTAACTACGAAGTTTCCTCCATGGTTAAACCCACTCTGCTTGCATCCTCATTTTCAAAACCTTCACCAAGTGTTATGCCTTATGAACCATTCATTAGAAAGCCCCTTAAGCTCATCAATTAATAAGTAGGAGATATTTTCCAGAGCAAGTCAAATTGTGATATTGCTATCAAGATTCAACTGTGTAGTTTTTTGAGTCAAACTCATTGACTCATGATTCATGAGTAGTGGTTCACATGAACCATCTCTCATGAGAATGAATGGAACACTTAGCACTCATTGGTTATAGCTGATGCTCACAAAGGTGAAGCACCGAGACTTCCTGAGAGGTCACCCATCCCAGTACTACTCCAACTCGAGTGCACTTAACTATGGAGTTTCCTCCCTGGTTAAACCCACTCTGCTTGCATTCTCATTTGCAAAACCTTCACCAAGTGTTGTGCCTTATGAACCATCGATTAGAAAGCCCCTTAAGCTTATCAACTGGTTTGTAAGGCGCAACACTTGGTGAAGGTTTTGCAAATGAGAATGCAAGCAGAGTGGGTTTAACCAGGGAGGAAACTCCATAGTTAAGTGCACTCGAGTTGGAGTAGTACTGGAATGGGTGACCTCTCGGGAAGTCCCGGTGCTTCACCTCTGTGAGCATCAGCTAGAGCCAATGAGTGCTAAGTGTTCCATTCATTCTCATGAGAGATGGGTTCGTGTGAACCACTACTCATGAATCACGGGTCAATGAGTTTGACTCAAAAAACTACACAGTTGAATCTTGATAGCAATATCACAATTTGACTTGCTCTGGAAAATATCTCCTACTTATTAATTGACGAGCTTAAGGGGCTTTCTAATGAATGGTTCATAAGGCATAACACTTGGTGAAGGTTTTGCGAATGAGGATGCAAGCAGAGTGGATTTAACCATGGAGGAAACTCTGTAGTTAAGTGTGCTCGAGCTAGAGTGGTACTAGGATGGATGACCTCCTAGGAAGTCCCGGTGCTTCACCTCCGTAAGAATCACCTAGAGCCAATGAGTGCTAACTGTTCCATTCATTCTCATGAGAGATCCATTTGATAAAGCTTGGTGAAAGAACTTCAAACATTTTGAAGCATCTATTGGATTCTGTCACCCAAATGGAAGATGGATTTCCCAATTCAGAAATTCCTAGCCACCATCTTCAATAAATTTATCTCGATCATCTGTAATGGTCTTCAAAATTGGCCGCCAGTTCAAGTTCATTCTACTTTTGTAATACTTTATATCCATTGAGTTTAGCCATTCTTTGATGCCATCAAGAGAAGATTGAGGAATAACATCAATGCAGAGTACATACCGCTTGAAGTCTTTGAAAACAATAGCCATATCAAATGCCTTTTGCCCAAGTCCTACTCTCTCAAGGTTAACTATCTCAATCTCACTAATGGTTATTACTAAGAAAGGCAATTCCACCAACTCTACCAAACAGTTTATGGTAGGAACAATAAAATTAGAGGCTTTGAAAGGAACTCCATGAAAACCTAGCTCTCTAAATGGTATATCAAACTCCAGTTCAAAATCTTTTAGATGAGGCTGCTCCCATAGCTCTGTTACTCGTTTAACAAACCCTTCAAACTCTCCATTGATTTGATTTTTCCTATCCCTCTCTTGCTGCTCTTCCTCAATTTCATTAGGATCATACATGGACCTTCTTGCCCCTCCTAAAGTTTGGACCACGTCCATTACTTCCACATAAAACTGGACATCCTTAGTCTTCTTAGTTCCCACCATAATATGGTTATGCAAATGAAAATGAAGCAAAGTAATCATCTCCTTCTCTTTTTGCTGGAAGAATGCGTGTTTAATATTTTTATACATGATATCAGCTCTCTCTTCTACTCTCATGGTTGAATACCGAAATCCATTATAGTGGGCCTCCAGAGTTCTAGTCATCTTTCTTCCTCTTCCACCAAATGCCAGCCCGATCCACAAGTCTGCCAACCTAATTGGCTTTGTTTTTGAAAGCTGAAGTTTCTTCTGAGTCACCAGTGTAGGTCTCTCTACCTTTTCAGACTCTGTCATAGCTACAGACCATCTGTGGGATTTGATCATTTGTACCACTTGGTTGATGATGCAGGGGCATCCAACAGGGCACTTGAGCCCAGGAGTGGAATGGCATTCAGAGATGTTCAATTGCAATGTTAGACTCAATATTCAAAGCAAAATTCATAATCAAGTCTAAAGGTCATTGTAATGTAATAAGGAATAATGCTATAAAAGCAATGTAATAAGTGAAAATCCCATGTAATGAGTCAAAATGTCATGTAATGGTCATATAGGGTTAAGGTCTAAGTGGTTTTAGGTTTATAGGCATTAAATGGGTCCTTGAAAAAGAATAGTCTCAATGACAAAGACAGAGGATCAGTCTTCAAAAAAGGAGCATTGATTGAGGATACATTACCTTGAGACTGAGATCTTCAAAAGGTTGCAGTCAAATGGAAGATTACAGTCTCAAAGGAATATAGGAGAAATGTTTGGAGACAAAACAGTGACAGAGGCTTTACTCAAAAAATGCATCCAAGAAGGTGAGTACCTGGAAGATGGTTTGCTTCAAGGAAGTTAGAATTCTATTTCCTCAGTTTGATTGTTATAGTAGAGGATAGAGAGCAGTTGTTACAAGGTTCTTTGCTCTTGCGTAATTTGAACCTCAAAGGCAGAGCTCTTCTCATCTCTTTAACATTACAAGTGGCTGTTTAAAGAAGATTTCTAGGTTTGGATGGTCCATAGTAAAATTTCCCAAAGAGTGTATCGAGTCTTCCCACATAACGTTTTAAGCTTGATGGGAACATAGGCAAAAAAAAAGTTTCTAATTAGATTTTAACAAAATTTTAGCCCTTCCATTATATTCATATTATTTAACATCTTCATAATCACCACTGTAGCTTGCAAGGTGATTCATCAAATTAAAAACAAAGCCTCCATGGCTTCTTACAACCTTTGAGTATTGTAAACTATAAGTAATATTCAGTAGAGAAATATAGCAAGGTAAGTGAGGACATTCTTCATTATAAGAATGAAATGATAGACAAGGGTAACTCTCAGGTTTAGTCTTTAACCATGCAAACTGTAATTGTAGAGACCGGCCTGGTTATTACCGTTGACATTCAATTATCTATTGAGCTTATGAGCTTGGAGAAGAGAACTGCAAATTGCAACACCCTCACCAACTGTAAGAAACAGCCAATTTGGTCACAGAATTTCAGTGAACTTTTCCTTTTTAAGATTCTCCATGAGATTTGACCCAGGGTTGCTCAATGCAAGCTAAAGATCATGTATACTCCTTGTTAGTATAATTCACATTGTTTACAATACAAAATAGATTTTTGTTAAATTTTGTTATAACATAAAGATAGTCACACTTATTTAAAACTTGTAAGCTTGGTGAGCACTTGGATTTTTATTGATTTATATGTAGGTTCTAGGCTAGTAATGAAACAGTACGCAATTTAAAAAGGTCAAAGTTTAGATTTTATTGTTTAAACCAAAATTCTATGAAGTGTTGATATAGTTGACATGTTTTATACAGAGTACATACTGCTGAACACGTTTAAACAACACATTCTAAGCTTTCATTTCTTTGGTTGATTTATTAGGAATGCTTTTACTTAATTCAATAAGACCCACTTATTAAATTTATTAGGAATGCTATTACTTAATTCAATAATACCCACTTATTAAATGATTTTAGATGAATGACATAAACAAATCAAAACTTAAAATAAATTGTTTAAACCAAACTAATATTTTGTTCAAACCAAAATTATGATAATAGTTACTTGAACGCCTTTCAGTTCAATTATTCTCTTGAGCTATTTGAGCATTTTGATTCCACTGGTGTCAACAGTGGTTACAGCTGCATAAGTGAAAAAAGAGAATGAAAAGCAGCACCAAAGTACAATACAAACCAAACCTGCTGGAGTTTGACCATATACAACTGTATATCTAAATCCCAGAATAAAGGAAACAAGAATGGTTGTATATGATAAAATTAGGGTGCATTTATTCCATTTTATTCTGCTCCATAGTTTTGTTACTAGAAAACCGATTACAAGTGAAGGGAAATCCTTTTACAAAAAAGAAATGATGCATCAAATATGTAAGCTTTCAGAACTTATGGCCCATATCTATAATAACATACTACAAAGTGTCTTCCTTCAGCTTGGCAAGATGCTCCTCTTCATCCATTATCCATCTCATTATCCTGCGTACATTGTAAACTTTATTAAGGTCCCCAATAAACAATCCATGTAATGAAGACTGTGGATTAGAGATGTGTCAAAGCAGAAGAGCTCAGAAGAGAAGGGTTATGGTGAATGGGTGCTTATGATATTGCTATTGCTTGGATTACTCAAAACATCAAATAACAAATAATATATAAAGTTATAAACTGTTAAGGGGAGGGAGAACAGTAGTCGTATGGACTATCTTCTTCAATATCAAATACCATCATGCAATTCATTAAAATATTATGCTTAACATAATATATTCTAAAAATGACATTTTTGAAATTCTACCAAAACTTAATCTAAAAATGACTACTATTCAAAAGATGAGTTATTCGAAAGATGGGTTATTTGAAAGACGGGTTATAAATAATTGAATCAAGCATGACTACATTCAGAAAGCTGCATGACTGAATTCAGGAAGCTGACCCTACACATAGGACATTCATTATGTCTATTGAAAAATAAGCTTTTAAAATAAACATAGACAAATCACCTTTCTCTTAAGTAGCTTGAATTGGAAAGATAGATTCAAGCTACAATGCTTTGAATTCAATAAAAACTTAGAATTAAATAATATTTTGTAGCTTAGCAATTTAGGAGTGCTGGAGTGATTACCAGTTGTGATGTAGCAAGATGTGCATGAACCTTCAATGTTCATCGTGTCAATGGCAATCATGTCTTTATTGCCATCAATATTGTAGTTCTTGAATAGTGCAAAAGTTCTGCCAACTGCTATTTCTTCCTGTACGGGAATAATTCAAATCAACTAGAGGTAATAAATGTTTGCACAAATACATCCTTGAAATGAATTAACAAAGGAAAATCTGTAAGTCTAAGAAGAATGGAAAATGTTTAATTAAACAAGATCACCATCACAAAAATCTGTAAGTCTAAGAAGAATGGAAAATGTTTAATTAAACTAGAGATGTTACCAATCTCTCTTGGAATCTGACCAATGAAAATAGAGTCGTACAAGCTTAAATGCCTTAAATTGTTGAGCTTGTGAAAGTGTGATGGGATGGCAAGAGGAGGGAAGAAGGCATTGTGACTGAGGTCCAAGTGCTCTAGATAGTGCAGTTGGAATAGTCTCCCACAAAGTTGCCTCCACGTCATGAATGGATAGATTATCTGATCTTGTGCGGTACCTCTTGTCTTGGCTCTAGCAATGGTTGTGCTGGTTTCAAAAATTCTAATTTAGAAATGTATAATTCTATTAAAATAAAAGCATTAAAATTTTGACTGTTTCCAAGAAAACATAGATTGAAATGAATGTTGAAAACCATACCAGAAATATGAAGTATGTTTCTGCCGTACTTCTTTGCCGTATGAGGTGAGTTTAAAACTCATATCAAGCTGAAGAATCTCAAGCATAGAGTAACAAAAAGGAATGATAATAAGACACCTGAATGTGAATCTAGATCACAAAATCCTCCATATGCACCACCGCTAACACATACACGATCCCACAACCATGTATTTCTTTTTATCATAATGATCTAATGTAGGAGAATAGAGAAGCTTGGTGAAGGAGCAGTGTTGGATGATAATTTGTTGATGGAGGTTAAGCCTGAACAGACACCAGTCATGTTGAAAGTTGGTTGCTTCATGATTGAAGAGGTTTGGTGATGGATTACCTATAAGGGGGTCTATAGTGAGGTGTTTACATAGTTAGTTTGGTTTGGAGTTGATGGGAGGGGTCCTTTTGATCAAACCCTCATGGTATGTCCCTAAAAGCAAGGGTTTGGTGGCAAACGAGTTAAGTGAAGGGTGGAGACTTGGTGAGTTGGAAATGTGTCATTTCTCAACCTCTAGAATGACTGTTTCAGCCTTTTGAGTCTTGGGAGCAAGTGGAGTTAGGGGTTGCTATGTAAAAGTGGAGAATTAGGCCTGGTGAGGATAGGCTAGGGGTATTGGATCTTGGGTATGGTCCAAAGGAGTATAGGTTGAATCTTTCAGAGGATTTAAAGAGCCCAAATGGGTATTTAGATAATATTTGAGTTTACTTAGTTGTTTGGGGAAAGTAAGAGGAAAAGTCAATTTAATGACTGGTGAGGGCTACAAGCTTCAAGGACTAATTGTGTGTGTTGGATAGAAGATGGGTTGTCCAAATCAAATGGGTTGTGGGAATATGGTGGATAGGTCATAAAAAGATGTTTTGTGAATTTAAAATGAAGGTTGGATTCTTGTGTGAAGGTTTGGTGTTTGAGAGAAACTAGGTACACTTGGGAGTCAAGGCATTGAGGGATATTGAGGTAAAGAAGCAATTGCAAAGTGGAGTGGATTTGTTGTCTGAGGTATTCAATATGGATGCCACACACCAGCTCTGCATCAGGTTGCAAGCAAAGTGGGCTTAACGTTGGAGGAACCTTTGTAGTAAAGAGCACTTGAACTAGAATAATATTGGGATGAGTGACCTGGTGGGAAGTAGCGTTGTCTAAAATGAATCAAGGCAGTGAACCTGTTGCAGAGGAGTGTTTGGTTGATATCCTAAAGTCAAGAACTTCTTATTTATCCTCAAGTTGAACTCTAGTTCCTTGAGTGGATTCCAAGACGTTGTTGAATCCTCGAGTTGAATAGGGTTCCTTAAGGGGATATTAGAAGGCTCTGCATCAAAAACTCTAAGCTTGTCTTTAAAATTTGAGCTTCACTTGGTTTCGAGAATAGTTTAATATTCTCTACTAAACAAGGCCAACCACATGAAGGTGGAAGCTCATTTGGCCCCTCCCCCCCCCCCTAACATCACTCTAAATTCCCCATTAACATTTAATAACATTCATTCATTCATTCATTCATCCGGCATTTTTGAAATATAACATTCAATCATTATAATCACATGATAACATTCATTAACACATAAAATTCATTAACACACAACATTCATAAATAATTCATTAACACATAATTCATTAACACACAACATTCATGAATAATTCATTAACACATATTAACACACATCATTCATCAACATTACTAGTACAAAATTACATCCATTAAGACAAAGTTCTTTCATTAGCAATAAATGTTAATTACAATCATTTCTTTTTGGGTTTCTTGCTATTTTTTTTAATCATATAATTTCTAAGAGGAAGATCAATGTCCTCATCATTCCCCTCCTCTATTGAGTCTAATCCCAATGTGTGTCTCCTCCTCATCTGTTCAGGAATAGGAGGCCACTGCGCTGAAGGGGGGTCTGCTGCAATAACTACTTCATGAGTTAAATTCACACTTTTATATTATTGAATTACAAGTATTTATGTAAGTAAAAGAACTATAAATCAAAAAATTAATTTAAAAGAACAAAACATAGATTTTCTTTACCTGAATGTGCCACATGATCTACATGGTGATCAGTCTAAACATCCTCTGGCACTCGTTCAGCATGACCTGATTCTGTATCCTCTAAAATATACACAAAAATGTTACACCAAGTTCAATTTAAGATGTTAAATTATATTAATAATTACATAATTAGTTTTAAATAGAAAATGAGCACCTCCTTGGACAGTATGATCCACATCAGCGGCTTCATGATGCGGCGTTGTAGGCTGCATTGCAATGTAATGGACATTATTATCAAATTGATTGTTGCTCAAGTATTCAATTTCTAATATATTTTTTGGCATATTTACCTGTGCACATGATGCAGGAGACTCTTCGGTTGGGCCATTGGAAGCTTGTCGTAGGCGTTCACCCACGCCTTGATAGCCTTCCTTGAAGGCAATTTTTCTGTGTTCTTCCGTGGCCTCTAAATTAAAATCAGAACCCTGCATTTTTTGATTAAACAAAATTATTTGCATTTTATAAATAATTTTTCTCTGCAATTCATTTACTGCTACTTACAATGCGAGCTTTAATTTTTGAATATCCGCCAGTGCCAAGTCTGTGTTGCCCAATCTTTTCCAGCCTGGCCTTTGTTGCCTTTGAAGTGTCCTGCAACCTATGAAAAGTTTGAAAAAATGGTTATAAAAACATGTATATGGAATAACAAATGAAACTTTGAAATGCTGAACACATTGCCTTCAATGGTGAAAATGTCTAAAACATCATACCAAGATATTATATTAAAAAATGATGATTGCATTCAAAATTTAATTATCATCTCAAAAGTCCATGCCAAACACCTTATCACTAGTAGTTAATACTATTGCATACCTTCTCGCATTTGTTGGTGAAACTCCTTTTTGAGCGTCTGCTTTCTCCTTTGCATCTAAAATAAATTCACTCCAATCCCTCGCTGAAATAAAGGGAGGACGCTCATACTTTGGGTTCTAGATGAGACTCTTTCTATATTGGTCCCTCATAGTCTTAAGATGTTTGGAAGCTCTTTCCAAAATTTTCTTCTCATCAAAAATATTATTGCCAAACTCATGTTGTAAATCTTTGATGAGCTGATCTTTTAAACTTTTTTCTTGCAAATTCCACCTTTTAAGGAAAAACACAAAATTGTTAGATATAGCCACTAAAAGAAAAGACCGGAATGAAAGGAAAAATACTGTACCAATTAATGATATGAAAAAAAAATAGTGGGATAAACTTAGTTCACTTATGATGTTCCACCTTTTACGAATGGTGGGCCCGAATATATGCAATGTTAGGTCATAAAGTTTCTTATAAAACATATCATTTCCTGCAAAAAATGTCATGGGATAATCAATCCAAAACTTGTTATGAATAGGTAAATGCATATTACAATATAAAAAATAATTATTTAAAGTACCTGGAATCTGAGGACATTTTATAGGCATTGATTCATTATTGTCAATCAATAATGACGTCTGCGTCGCACCCGTGCTAGTAACACGGGTAGATCCAGGAAATGGTGGTGAATTTTCACCAATACATGCAAATTGATCGGTAGCAGGTGTACCAAGTGGTGCCACCGGGGTATCTCCTGCTCCAAAAAAATAATCCACTATGTGATGCACCCAAGATTAAAGTACAAATTATGAAATCATAATTAGTACAAAACCAAATATAGTAAAATAATAATTTACCAGATGCCATAGCCCTTGAAGGCATTGATTTTTGCATGGCCCTTGTGGCCGACATTGCACTCGACAATCTTCTATGGGCAACCTGGCTAGTAGGAGTCTCCTGCAATTGAGGACCTAAACAATACATTGTTAGCAAAGACATTTTCAAATAATAAAAGTAAGAGTTAACTTGAGAAGTTTTTGAATGTTCCAAAGAAAAAATTCCTTGTAACTTGTCAACTAAAGGATTATTTTACCTAAGGCAGCCGGAGGTCTACTAGTATCGGCCTCATCTGTACATTGTCCTTGACCAGGTACTAGAGATTCCATAAAATCCTACAACAAGAACACATATTACATATATTTTACTTCACAACATAAAAGAGTATAAAATATTAACCTTTATTGAAATTTTGTTATAACTAAAGATTCATTACTGCTTACTTGATACCGATGTCCGAGTGCTTTCAATTCAGTTAGCCTCCTGAGCATCTCCTCACTTGGATTTCTTTCATACAAAATGTTAATTATATCTTTATTGATTTGTTTCATTTTTTTCTTTACTTATAACATTAGGCAAATCTGCAAAAAGATCATCATCATCAGGGGTAGCTATTGCCTCTACTGTCGAGGGTGCTTTTCCCTTATCCTAAACATCAAATTGTGATAGGAATATCAGTAAAACTATCATAAAAACTCCAAAACCATAAATAAAATAACGTAATAATATAACATTTTTCAACTATCTAATTTGTACAATTTTAATAAGGTTTACCTTTGCTGAAGAACAAGTGGGAGGAGCATCCTCATGGCCTCTATCATGTGCGGGATCCATATCATCCTGTGACAAAGATTAAATATAAAAACTTTAGCGAACTAAAAGCAATAGACTTAGCAAAAAAAAACTTATTAATAAAATAGTATATAGTACTTACCACCCTCATGATAGTAACTTTGTTTGTATCTATGCGATTTAAATGATAATCTATTAGCAGTTCTTCCCCTGCACTTATTGATTTTATTCCACATACAAAAACTTGATTCCCCTCGTGCGCCTCAAATATGCAATTGGGTTGCTTATTAGTTGATGAAGGTCGCGTACTATTTATAAAACCTGCAATATTACCTGTTGCTTTTGGTCTCCCATCAATGTACATTGCAAATCTTTTACTTTGATCATTTTCTTTCCTTTGTATATAATTAGCTGATAGTGCATACCTACACATACTTTTTTTATATTGAACAATCCACATCCAATCATTGTAATTGTAACATGGACCGACATACTCGAACAATTCAACAACTCTATTGTAATATACCTTTATCCCATCCATGGAAAATAGGCCCAAACCATGTAATGAGGATGGAGCAATGCGATATATCCTCTCATTAACATAAAAATCAGTATTAATTGGAGGTAGCTCATTGGGTACCCATTCTTTTTCAATGTGTGTGTACCGAAAGGGCACCTTGATGTCACCTTTGGTCTCATCATCATAAGAACATGACCCCCCATTAGCAAGGAAATATTGTATGCATTTGTCAAATTTTTTTCTAATCTTTTGACCTCTAGTTGATCTCCCTATTTTAGCTGTACTACATGTAGAACTTTCATCTAGCATTCCCTCATTTCCCTCATTCGATGTAGATAGATCTGACAAGTACCTATTTGGTGGGTGCTGCAATCCATCAAATGAGATATTGCCATGTCAATATATATAGAATAATCAAGTCGTGACCCATACGTACAGTTCTTCTTTGTCTATACATGAGAGATATAAAATGTACTAGGTTGAAAGTGATTATATATTATATTTCTATACGGTTCTTTGTCTATATATACATTATATGATTATATAATATGTCTATTTATAACATACGTGCTCAGTGATAAACAAGAAGAATATAAGAAAATTATGTCTATTTATTGACTTATACCTGCCGATCCATGTCATTGTGCACGATCCACGCCAAAGGGGTCAAATTTACTGCATATGTTAATCATTTATCTTAAGTTAGCTAAATATTACATGATACGTATGCTACAAATAACTTAGAAGATAACATGAACAATATGCAACATCGTAAACATGAACAAATTTACCTTATGTATGGAATGCAAGATCGTCAACAGAAGGTCGGGGTGACAATGTCTGTAGTCAATTGCCTGTTTGCAAAAAGGGTGATAATCAAACACAAATATACATGTATCAACAGCAATTAATTGAGCATCGTAAACAAAAAATTGGTAATTATAAATCACATATGTCGTAATCATTAGAATTGAACAGAATAAATATGTAACCATTACAATTTAAAGCAAAACATAAATATGTAATCATTAGAATTGAACACAATAAATATGTAACCATTTCAATTATGTCATTGATCATCATCATCATCATCATCATCGCCATCGCCATCACCATCATCACCATCATCAACAGCATCACCGCAATCATCATCGCCATGATCACCATCACCATCGTCATCACCATCATCATCATCATCATCATCATCATCATCACCACCATCAGCATCATCATCATCATCATCTGCTTCTTCATCATCATCATCTGCTTCTTCATCATCTTCAGTATCTTCTTCTTCCATAACATTATACTTTATCGGCCTTCCTCTTGGATCATGTCTAACAACAAATGACCAACCCTGTTTATGTGGAACCTCTGAGTAAAACACTTGCTCACACTGGCTTGGAAGAACATAGGGCTCATCTCCAACTGGCTCAAATGACCTTGTATTAATCATTGTAAATCCATTATCATGTTGAATAACAGTTCTATCTGGATTATTTTGATTCAGTCGTAGCCTGTACCATTTGACGACAAATAGAACTACTTTGAAGGAGTTAAAGTCGCACTCAATTATATCATCTAAGATGCCATAGTATTGATTTTGAGATTGTTGAGGATGTAGGTCATTTCTAGATGATATATTGGTGACCTCGAAAACTGCACTTATCCCAAAATCACAAGTTTTCTTTGTATCATCCAACTTTTTTATACAAAATTTGTGGCCATGATAGTACATAGCTTTGTGGTGCTTGACCTACAATTTTTAAAGTGTGTAAATTATTTGTATCATGAGTTGATATGAAACATATGAGTCATGATCATTAATAAATTTGTACGTACCTGTCCACCTCTTAAACCATGTGCTAGATCAATTACCATTGGAGTAACATTGGGATCTCCATTACGATGAGCTTCTCTAACCAATGAAGCAACACCTTCCCATGTTAATGAGCAACCATTTTTTTGACATCGTTCAATCCATACCGTCATCCAATCAAGATTTTTTGCAATATACAAATGTATTGCATCCCATTCTCGACCAGCTGTATCAAAAACATCTTAGATTTATTGCATCCGACTCTCGACCAGATTTATAAGAATTAATTAACTACAATAACATCTTAGATTTACCTCTCACTTTCCTCAATCTACCTTTGCCCATCAAGTGCTCCCCTTCAAATTTGTTAATGGAGTTGGGATCCCAAATACAATCTACATGGATCTTTGCTGCAAACTTAGGAAGATATTCACTAATGTACACCATGGTCTGGTATACCATATATCCCTCTACCATAGAACCCTCAGGATGTGCTCTCTGTCGAACCAAGTCTTTCAAAAATTTCAAGTGCCTCTCAACCATCCACATTGACCTAGTTGGTATAGGTCCGCACAATTCAATCTCCTCAACTTGATGTAAGAGGTAATGTTCTTGTGCATTGAAAAAAGTTGAAGGTAGACACTTTTGCATTTCACACATAAGAAGAGGAATTTTTCTCTTCCAGTATTTTATATCTTCTTTATTGATTTCTTTAGATGACAACCACCTCATGTATTTTCCAAGATCATATATAACTTGTTTGACACCGTTGGCAAAGTGGTGTGGGAGAGATAGAGGTAGAACATACTGCAATATTTGTAAAATGATCTCGTCAATATTTTATAAAAGAATGCAATGAAAACCACATGCAGTATACAAATATATAGTGAATACAAAGTAATATGAATTACCTTAATAAATATATGCCAATAGTGTGTTTTCATCCCTAGCCCAAATTCACTTTTCTTTGATATGAGATCATTTATGTTCGCAGCAAATCCTGTAGGAAATCGTATTTTCTTTATAATTTCTTTTATAGCATTGCTCTGCTGCTCTGACAATAACCATGGAAGAGCACTTGTATCAATCTGGTCTCCATTTTGATTGGATTGAATAAAATTTTTCATTGCATGGTTGGATTCTTCAATGTCACTAAAAATTTTGATGATTTGGTCTTTGTCATGCCTTCCATCCAATATTTTCCATAATGTCTCTGTTACATTCTTTCCAATATGCATAGGATCAAACAAATGCACGATTGGGAGTTGCTCGTAGTACGGCAACCTAGTAAATTGCGTAGGATAACTTTTGAGTCCTTTTGGAAGTTGGTCATTGATGCCTTGACGACCTTCACAACCATCAATTACATCATCAGTAAACAAAACACAATATCAAAAGATAAATTTGAAACAAAACCCATCAGATGGAATGACATTACCTCGATGATTTATTTTATTGTATGCCAACTTCCATAGGCGAGGTGTCATTCTCCATGGCTTTGATGTAGTCTCTTCTTTCCCATTGAAAAGATGTTTTTCAGTAATTCGGTACTTATGATTTCTATGGAGAAAGTGTCTATTCTCATCGAACACCTGCTTTCTCAAACTTTTTGAATGATGAGATTTTGTCTTTGGACCACAAACTGGACATGCAAATTTTCCCTTTGTCTGAAGACCTACAAGATCATGTCTAATTGGATTAAATGTGTTAACTTTGTGTTAGCACTATAACATACCAAAAAAGAGGCGTTATGAAGAGAACATACCACAAAAATGTGTTAGCCCAGGGGCATCATGTATTGTCCATACAAGCATTGCATGGAATTGAAATTGTCTTTGTCCTATTGGTCTAGAGATGTCATACATAGTGACCCCATTCCATAACACCATCAACTCGTCGATAAGGGGCTCAATATATACATTGATATCTTTAACTTGGTACTTACCTAGTTGAATGAACAAAAACATTACATAATTATTATGACCATTTTGATGGATTATTAATAATAAATTAATTTAGATGGCCATTAAATCAAAAAATACCTAGAACAATCAGTGACAACATTATGTGCTCCCTCTTTATGGACAACCAAGGAGGAATGTTATTGTTGATAACAAAAATAGGCCACACTGAGTAAGTAGATCTCATCTCTCCAAACGGATTGACACCGTCCGCTGCCAATGAAAGCTTGAGATTACGAGGTTCTTTAAAGTGTGGCCATTTTTCTTCTATTTCCTTAAATGTCAAGCCATCTGTAGACATT
The DNA here is from genome assembly GCA_027943335.1 of Chamaecyparis obtusa. NCBI lineage: Eukaryota > Viridiplantae > Streptophyta > Pinopsida > Cupressales > Cupressaceae > Chamaecyparis > Chamaecyparis obtusa. The sequence goes on along the minus strand of BSBK01005269.1, from coordinate 672,315 downwards.
TGCATAATGCCATCTTGACTTCTATTGCGTGCATGGTAATCCATAAATTGTGCCAAGCTATTGCACTTGAATAATCGTTGCAGATGTGGAATAATGGGAATATGTCGAAGAACCTTGTGAGGCAACTTTTTTGTTATTCGATCTGATTGATATCTACTAATATGACAAATAGGGCATTCTGTTGCAAATTCATGATGTTTATAATATGTAATATGATCGTTCGGACATGCATGTATTGTTTGATATTCCATTCCAATATCTTTCATAATGGCAGATAATTCTCGATACGAGCGAGGTAGGATGTTTGATGGTGGTAACAAACACTCACCTACCAACCTACGACCAAAAATATAATTTGTTAATTTAAAGAATATTAATTGCTACACGATTCATCCAATATTAATTGCAAGGGAATTATGACTAAAATAATGAAAAAAGATGACATACCTTAACATACGTGTCATTGCTACATTGGATAAACCATTCATAACCTTCAGGTTCACCAACAACAATACAGCGGCAAGAAGAGTTGTTTCGGAGCCTTCATATAGGGGCTCGTGTGCCTTCTCAAGTAAAGGTACATCAAGCTCTGCATCAACATCATCATCATCTTGATCTTCTTCATCATCGTGGTCTTCTTCCATGCTATCATTACCTTCTACTTCTATGTTCACACCTCCATGTTCCCTCGTTTGGAAATCCACATTCTCCAGATTGTCATGGTCCATAACATGAAATTGAGGGACATTGACCTATATGAAAATGATGACCTTATATTAACCATGATCATGTTTTCATCATCAAATCATGTCTTATGTATTTTATAAAATATTAAAATACATACCAATGGACGAAATTCGTTTCCCCCTTCAATGTGACCATGTTGCCTACAATGTTCCTCAGCTGTTTTGATTAGATATCTTCGAGTCTTTAAAGCCCTTACAAAGTTTGCAAGGACAATAAAATTTTCCATCACCCTTTCTTTTTAAGTTAGACCATAGTCTAGCAATTGTCTCCCTATTTGTTTGTGCGTTGATATCGTCAGACATGGTCTTTCTTGAATGGAATGACTCATTGGTGGAAGAAGGATGATTTGTTTGCAACCTGCTGATAAAAATTGTTAGTGAACAACCATTTTCTCAACCATTTTAATATCGAAACATCATATGAAATATCTTTATCATTTAGATTTTAATGCTATATTTTAACTTTTAATCAAAATTATGTGTAATATAAGGACCCTATATCACCATTTTACTGAGAGTCAAGCATCAAGTCATTGGTAAGTTAACACAACTTAATATGAAGATCTGAAGATATTTGATACTTCCATCATCACCCATGACATAACTCTCAAGCCTAACATAAAGTCATTCATACAAAAGTAGCAACCTGTTAATTTGTTGATAGAACCCTTAATCTTCAAGGAAGTTCAAAAGTTACTTGCTGCAACGATAATTTTTCCTATCCGCCACTCCACTTGGGTGGAAAATTTGGTGCATGTATAGAAGAAGCAAGAGGAGATCTGTGTTAATTTTTGTAAGCTTAAAAAGGTGTTAGATTGGACACCCTAAGCCTCTGCATCAATTTTATGAGTTCACCTTTCAATAATGTTGAAGTGAGGTATTGGGCCCTCGAGAAATAAGCTTTCAGCTTGGTTAGATAATTCAAGAAGTTTAGACAATATATCTTGAGAAGCAATATATATGCCATTATGCCTAACCAAGTGGTCAAGAGATTGGTTATGTAGTTAGATTTGGGAGAGTGTCACGAGAAATAGATGGCTATTTTGCAAGAGTTTGATTTAGAGATGCATCCTATGGGATTGGTTTAGAGATGCATCCTATTTGATTTTTGAATTTAGCCACTAGCAGTTCAAAATTTGAAATGTATGGGTCTTTGACCACTTGCATTCTTCAAAGGTGGCCACGACCTTCCGAATGTAACAAACTAATCAAATAGTGTTAAGGTTTTCTTTTAAACCTTTGTATATAAAGCGACGATGTCGAGTTTTCTTCCTGGTTCTTTCCTGATTGAGCTCTTTTTGAATCAGTTTTTATAAATATAAATATATATAGTGGTTCTTCCACTTTTGTCTAAACAAAATAAAATAAAACAAGATACCCTATAAGAAAAGATAATCATCTCCATCTTATCTACATTGATTCTTAGAAAATAACATACTACACAATAAAAAATAACCAATAAATGATAATCATCTCCTTCTTATCTATGTTGATTCTTATCTCTTTTATATATAATCAATTTTAGAGAATGAAATAGTATGCAATAAACGATAATCACCCCCCTTATGAAAAATAAGATAATCATCTAAGTTCAATATTCTAAAAAACAAGATGCCACTTGCAATAAAGTGACCATCTCCCTTCTATGTACGATGATTCTATAATTGAGTAAACTCTAATTCACAAGTAAAAAAATTCATACTATAATTTAGAAGGTCTAATTCACAAGTAAATAAATTCTTGGCAGCTCCTACATAACAAATTTTTAAAAATATATTGCACATTGAATCAATTTAAACCCAAGATGTATTTAAATTAAATTAAAAAATATATTCAAATTTAGATAAATCAACATGATAGATCATCAATATATCACTAAGTCTACAATAAGCAACATTTTGTTACTTAATTCTTCCTTTGTTAACCCCATCTTCTCTTCTGTGAAACATAATAAACAATCACTAACAAGCTTCTAACATCTTGTATGTTTCCATCTTCTGCAATGACTACAAAATATCTCCTACAAAAAATTCACACAAAAAACTCAAGTATAAAAATTAGAAGCACTTTGAACCTAGATATATATTAAATACTTTTGGAGGAGTTGTTTAAAGCTAACTACACATGTAAATGTGTGCACGATAAAAATGTGATATAAATAAACATACCTATTTTAGTGGATGTTGACATATAGTCATAATAATTAGAAATATTGAAAATGAATGTCTTCAAAGATTTTATCTTTGTCGTATACCTATGCAAAGATGGATGCAAAATATTGAAGCATATCGAGTATGCAATCTATTTGTCAAATGTTAAAAAAAATAATAGATCTTTTAATCTCAAATCTATAAAACATCACATATCCCAAATAATAACCAAATACAAATTATAATTTTTTTTCAAATATGGGACAATTTACTCTTAGCTTTTTTGGATAAGTATCTTGCTGATTTTTTGGTTCCTCATGCCTCTCTTCTTTTTAAATCCAAAGACCAAGAAGGTAAAAAAAAAGAGAAGAAAAACCTACATCATCTCCATTTTTATTTTCTCATTTAAATGAAAATGAGGACTTTAGCATTCTCACCCCACAATTTGGAAATTTCTAAGTAGGGAGTAAGTGACTACTCCACTAGACTAAGCAGGATAAATGGATGCAAACACATGAATCCTTCCATCAATTCATAGATACATTAATTGTTACAATATTTTCAACTTGAAACTAATTAAATAATTTAATATTTTATCTTTCATTTGTAATAGAGCTCTAGTCACCTCCATCAATATATTAATAATTAGAAATAAATTTTCACACATATACTTTGTGCTAGCTCTTCAAATGAGGACATTGATATGCCTGCAAAGATCATAAATATAGTCATTGCACATATGCTAACAAATACTAAGCAAGGTTCTTATAAATATGTCTGTAATCAAAGATTCTTGCCTCTATTATTTGATAGGTATATCTGCCTTTCTCATCATGCCCAGTGAAATGAGGACAGTCTCTCTAAAGACAACATGATAATGTACACTCACTGTAAGGATAGTCACAAATGAGGACAGTCGCTGTAAAGACAACACGATAATGTACACTCACTGTAAGGACAATCACAAATGAGGACAGTCACTCTAAAGACAACATGATAATGTACACTCACTGTAAGGACAGTCACAAATGAGGACAGTCACTCTAAAGACAACATGATAATGTACACTCACTTTAAGGACAGTCACAAATGAGGACATCGATCTTATAGTGAGTGTACATTATCATGTTGTCTTCACAGTGACTGTCCTCATGTGTCATAATATTAGAAGTTCACAAAATTATTTTTGTGAACTGTAATATTATTTTTGTTTTGTAATTTTTGTGACCTTGTGTAATTTCACAAAATGAGAAGTTCTCACAGTGACTGTCCCTTGTGTAATTGCCACTTGAATGAGGACAGTCACTGTAAAGACAACATGATAATGTACACTTACAGTGAGTGTACATTATCATGTTGTCTTTAGAGTGACTATCCTCATTTGTTGAAGAAGAAAAGCATTAATGTGGCTGAATAGCAATACATTCAAGTGGCAATTACACAAGGGACAGTCACTGTGAGATGTCCTCATTTGTGACTGTCCTTACAGTGAGTGTACATTATCATGTTGTCTTTACAGTGACTGTCCTCATTTGTTGAAGGAAAAAATCATTAATGTGGTTCAATAGAAATGCATTCAAGTGCAAATTACACAAGGGACAATCACTGTGAGATATCCTCATTTGTGACTATCCTTACAGTGAGTGTACATTATCATGTTGTCTTTACAGTGACTATCCTCATTTGTTGAAGGAAAAAAGCATTAATGTGGTTCAATAGCAATGCATTCAAGTGGAAATTACACAAGGGATAGTCACTGTGAGATGTCCTCATTTGTGACTATCCTTATAGTGAGTGTACATTATCATGTTTTCTTTAGAGTGACTGTCATCATTTGTTGAAGAAGAAAAGCATTAATGTGGTTCAATAGCAATACATTTGATCAAGTGGAAATTACACAAGGGAGAATCACTATGAGATGTCCTCATGTGTGATTGTCCTTGTCACAAATGAGGACATCTCACAGTGACTGTCCCTTGTATAATTTCACAAAATGAGAAGTTCTCACAGTGACTATCCCTTGTGTAATTGCCACTTCAATGAGGACTGTCACTATAAAGACAACATGATAATGTACACTTATAGTGAGTGTACATTATCATGACAACATGATAATGTACACTTACAGTGAGTGTACATTATCATGTTGTCTTTAGAGTGACTATCCTCATTTGTTGAAGAAGAAAAGCATTAATGTGGTTGAATAGCAATACATTCAAGTGGCAATTACACAAGGGATAGTCACTGTGAGATGTCCTCATTTGTGACTGTCCTTACAGTGAGTGTACATTATCATGTTGTCTTTACAGTGACTATCCTCATTTGTTGAAGGAAAAAAGCATTAATGTGGTTCAATAGCAATGCATTCAAGTGGCAATTACACAAGGGATAGTCACTGTGAGATGTCCTCATTTGTGACTGTCCTTATAGTGAGTGTACATTATCATGTTGTCTTTAGAGTGACTGTCATCATTTGTTGAAGAAGAAAAGCATTAATGTGGTTCAATAGCAATACATTCGATCAAGTGGCAATTACACAAGGGAGAATCACTATGAGATGTCCTCATGTGTGATTCTTGTCACAAATGAGGACATCTCACAGTGACTGTCCCTTGTGTAATTTCACAAAATGAGAAGTTCTCACAGTGACTATCCCTTGTGTAATTGCCACTTCAATGAGGACTGTCACTATAAAGACAACATGATAATGTACACTTATGGTGAGTGTACATTATCATGACAACATGATAATGTACACTTACAGTGAGTGTACATTATCATGTTGTCTTTAGAGTGACTATCCTCATTTGTTGAAGAAGAAAAGCATTAATGTGGCTGAATAGCAATACATTCAAGTGGTAATTACAAAAGGGACAGTCACTATGAGATGTCCTCATTTGTGACTATCCTTACAGTGAGTGTACATTATCATGTTGTCTTTACAGTGACTTTCCTCATTTGTTGAAGGAAAAAAGCATTAATGTGGTTCAATAGCAATGCATTCAAGCGATAATTACACAAGGGACAGTCACTGTGAGATGTCCTCATTTGTGACTTTCCTTACAGTGAGTGTACATTATCATGTTGTCTTTACAGTGACTATCGTCATTTGTTGAAGGAAAAAAGCATTAATGTGGTTCAATAGCAATGCATTCAAGTGGCAATTACACAAGGGATAGTCACTGTGAGATGTCCTCATTTGTGACTATCCTTATAGTGAGTGTACATTATCATGTTGTCTTTAGAGTGACTATCCTCATTTGTTGAAGAAGAAAAGCATTAATGTGGTTCAATAGCAATACATTCAAGTGGCAATTACACAAGGGAGAATCACTGTGAGATGTCCTCATGTGTGACTGTCCTTGTCACAAATGAGGACATCTCACAGTGACTGTCCCTTGTGTAATTGCCACTTGAATGCATTGCTATTGAACCACATTAATGCTTTTTTCCTTCAACAAATGAGGACAGTCACTCTAATAAACCTTGGGTATCGATTGGTCCCTTGGATGAAATTTTGTTATCTAGGTGTCTTTAGGTGTTTTAAGAGTGTTTGAAAGTCTAAAACATCAAATAAGGTCTTTTAGTCTTCCAAAACAAACTTTTTGTCTTACCCGGCAAAAGTTGTTTTAAAGTTGTAATGCAACTTTTAAAGTTGCTAAGCAATTTTGAGTTTGAATTGGTTAAATGGCTACAACCATAAAAATGGTTAAGCCAACGGTGGGGAGAGCCTATTTAGGCTTCCAAATGACTGAGGAAATTGAAGAGATCCTCATTGTATTCAAATTGCTTTCAAATCAATAAAACTACCTGTTTCAGAGCAATTTTCTGTGCAAATCACGGTGACAGTACGGTGTACGGATGTGAAGGGGTGATCAAAACCTATCTGAAAGTTGGAGCATCTCCATTTTATGCTTTTAGAATTGGTTTGATAACTTTGAGTCATTTTATATCAGAGTTATTCAATTTTCTTGTCTGCTGGTTTGAGAAACCCTTGTTTTCAGGGTTTAGCCATTCAAATGGCCCTAACTTGAATTTTGACAAGTGATTCAATTCTGCATTTCTTTCAAAACTTTTCCCAACACAACAATATTCAAAATATTCAAAAAATTTGCAAAGTTCAAATGTTCTTCTTTGTAAGCATTAATCAGATATTCAAAAGATTTTCAATTTGCCGTTGATCATAATGCAATAGCTCAATTTCCTCATTATACTCCTTTTTTTAATATTGATAAAATACTTATAGTCTTTCAAAATGCACATCAGGGCTTCTTAGAGAACCAATCAAACAAAGATCTGTCAAACCCGAACTTATAACCATTGTTTCACTATTTCATTCGGAACTTCCCCTAACAGTTTATTATAATAATAAGCAAAGACCGACTCGGTGTAACAATTCCAAATGTTTGATGATCTACCGATACTAATTTAACCACTTCTTGAAATAGTTTAAACTTTAATACATTCAACTTTCATCAATAGGGAAGTCTCAGTTTAACTGTTACCAGAACATTGCATGTCGCCAGTCCCAAGATTAATTTTTTGATCATCCAAAACCATTCAATGCTTCATATCTGAACTAGGTTCCTTAATTTCACTATTATGATATGCAAATAGAGCATTCACTTATAAAAACTGATTTCAAATAATAATTAGAACTTTTGTAGTGCCTTTCATAAATCGATAACAACAATCCATTTATCTTCAACACAATTCAAACATTCCGAGGCTGTTACAGATATAAAACCGTAATGTATTAAGGACTGAGCACACCGTTTCCAAACAATAAAACTGATTCACAATTTAAACAAAATCATTTTGAATAAAATAATAAACAGTTTCAACAAGATTCCCATCGAACCCAACTGAGTTCCTTAAAATGAACAGAGATCTTAGAAATCGCAATTTGTTAAACTCCTTTCTTAATCAAAATCGATACTAGTAAAATACCCAAGCTTTAATGAACCGATTCATACAACATCAAGCTTATTTTAGGTTTCTCGGTCACAATATCGGATACCCAAATTTAGATCATACCGAATTAAAACAGAGAATTTTGAAACTCATATGCATCAATGTTTAACTTAAGTTCTTCAACAAGCCGATACAAGATCTTCAAATGCAGCTTATGAGTCAAAAAATTCATACACATACACAGTTGTCTCCGCCTTCTCACCTGCTCCCGCCCACTGTCGCCCGCGCCAAAAAAGAAAGGGGTAAAGTTAAAATGAAATGCATCTTTCTTTTTCTTTTTTTTACATTTTATCCCCGTATTGGTCAAAATTTTGACCAACACGGGGATAAAAGGAAAAAAAAAAGAAAATTTTAAGACCATTTCCACTTTGGTCGATAAATTTGGTCAAAATTTGACCTCAAATCTACTAGTGAACTCAAAACTCATGGTATAGAATTGATGTGCGTGATCATGTGGATCTCCATTCCCATCATACTTGTCAACCTTTCTAGGAAAGTCTTTCATGTTAACACTTTTGTCAAAAGGATTAGGACAAATTGAATCAAGTGAGAATGAACTCTTGGGTGCATCTTTTCCATCATACTCTTAATTTGTTTGATCTCTTCCTCCTGAGATGGACCTTGCTTCTTAATCTTCTTGTCCACATCAAATTTGTAGGGGACTCTAGCACCCTTGTTGATTAAACTCTCTAGGAACTTGTCTTTCTTTTTCTCTAAGTATCTCTCCACATACTGCTGGAAGAGTGGTTCTTGTTGTATCTTCATGAAGTCTTGGGATTTGAGGTCAAAACTCGAACTACTACCCCCATATTGTGAACCATGGTGAGCATGTTGTGAAGTTTTTCTTGAGTTCCTAAGAGGTGTTCATCTCCTATAATGATCATGTCATGAAGACCTTCTTCCTCTAGGGCTAGGAGATCATGAAGGTGTTCTTGAATTTCTTCCACTTCATGGAGTCTTAGGTGGAGTGGATGGAGGAGATTTTTTTCCACCACCAACACGCATGTTGTTAAATTGATCATTAAGTTGTTGAGCCAAGAGTCTATCTTGCTCTTCCTGGAAGTCTTTCCTTTCTATCTCCAACAAGGTTTGCCTCTCCAACTCTAGGAGTCTAAATTGCTCTTCCTTTTCAGCTTGTTCATCTAGGAAGGCTTTCTTTTCACACTCAATTCTCTTAAGTCTTTCACTCATGTATCTTGAAGGTGTTTTGAGCGGTGAACTCGGTCTTGAATTTCTAAACAATTCATTGGTGTATGTTGCATTCACATGAATGTCATAAGGTTCATCATCTTGGTTTTCATGTTGTGATTGTTCTTCTTGATAGGCTTGCCTCTTATCACTTTCAGCCCTTTGGTGTGCATCCAGATATCTAGTTGAGATAAGGGGTGAGACTGGTTGATTTTCACGAGAGGAATTGCCAAACAAAATGGTATCTCTATGTTTTTCAGATATGTCATCAAGGCATTTATCCATTGCTTCTCTTTGTTATTGAGTCATTGTGTAACTCATATCCATATCCAAGTGAGAAGATGCTAAGGGTGTACTTAACTCACTAAGGTTACTCTTAGGATCAAACCAAACTTCTGAGTTGTTCCTGGGTGATTGATCAAATACGGGTTCTTTTCCCTTACATTTTTGGCGAGTTTGAACTAAGGGTAATTGGTTAAAGACTACTTGAGGTTACTTTCCTTGATTTACTTGATATCTTGTTGTAACCAACATGAAAGAAAAGGTACTAGGTGATAAGATGACCCTAAGGAACGTTGGTACCAAACTAGGATAGTAAAAGCACTCACTTGTCCAAAAGAGAGGTGATAAGATAGAATTTTACAAGAGGTGTGAACCAACACTGCCACAAAGGTGCCTACTGAATGGGCGAATACCCTAACACATATGGATCAGGAGGATGGTCTACCCAACTTATATTAATGAATTTGAATTTGTATGGAATTTAATGGACAAGAGATTACTAAAAATCTCCAAGCATGTTATCAAAGGATCAAAGGTTTATCTTCTCAACAAGGATGGTTTCTAGCTCACTGACTCCAAGCAAGGTCACTTGTGAAATCAAAGATTACTAGTTCAAGAGGTCAAAATGCAAGAATCCAAGGTACAAACATGCTTCTAACAGTGGGGTAAGTGACCTGATCTGACCTGGATTGACCGAGGAAGACTGGAAATGATAGGATAGCAAATCAAGCAAGTTGACAGTTTTAGGTGACAATGAATCAGCACTTGGTGATAGCTCACTCTAAGGACATGTGACAGGTGCTGACAGCAAGCTGTAAAAAGTCATTTTTTTTACTCAGGAACTTAGTTTTTTTTCATTTTAATTGACCGACTAGATGCATTAACAAATTCTTATCCTTAATCAGGCACACAAGATAGCAATCAAGGAGTTCAAGCAAATAATTATCTTCAAACAATGAGCAAGGGACAAACATCCTTGTGCATGAACAAGAATAGTGACATAGTATTCTACTCCCTAAGGACTCTACTTGTGTATGTTCTCAAAATGTTTTTCAGTCACGCACATAGTCCTAGAAAATAAAATTTTGGTTGCACTATGGTTTGTAGTAATGGTCAACTCTACAAATCTTGCAATCTCAAGTGGGTGAAATCCAATCCTGGCGCATCGAGGTTTTGACACAGTTCAATAATTTAATCAATCAGGAGCTACTCAGGAGATTTGATGGCCCAACAAGAGACCACACCTATGGAGATTTCTTCTACAGGGACATTTATATAGCGGTTGTTGCTCCATGGCAGGAATGGCTAATACTGCTTGAGGTTCTGTCCACGTGGTTAACCCAATAAAGGGAGTGTCCACTATGGTTAACCCTCTCTAGAAAGGAAGACTCACAATATGGACCACATGGGGACTTATCTCAGATTCAAGGGTTCTAATTTTCTGATGTGCCCAAAAGGGAATAGAGCATACTCCTCTAGCCTCTTCACCTCACTCATACATAGAAAGTAGATTAATTGACACGCTAATTTGAAATCACCTCACCAATTTTTGTATGCCAACAAAAATGACTACCGATCTCTCTAAATGGAACCAAGAGAGAATGTACCATCAAATGTTGAAGACTAAACCAAGTGGGACAATGAGATGATAACAAGTCCTTCCCTACCTACAAGGGGATCGATCATCGAGAAGAGCTTTGCATGTAAGGCAAGCGAATGAAGCCCACACTCTCAAGAATGATACAAATAGTATTCATGGGGCCTAATTGCTATGTGAAAGATATATGTGAGAAAGAAAATCTAGATTCATTCTTTCCTTTAGAGAGAAAATTGGAAGTGTGATCTACAAAAGCAAGAAACACTCAAGTCAGACACATGAGAGGTTCATTTTTATTTCCAAAATCTAAATGCTATAGAGATGCAACAAAATACCTCAAGTCCAAAGCAACGTGCTTAGTAGATTTTACCTTATTTTTATTTTTGTTGAGCTTTTCTCTGCAAGCAAGCCACGAACTCTCCAACAAGAAAAACAAGAAAACAAGCAAACAAGCAAACAAGATATGCAACATATATTCAACTTATGCAAACCCTAGGGTTAGATCTGAAAATGAATTTTTAAGAGCAATAATAACTAGAAAATAATCCAAATGACAACTCATATCATGCATAGAACCATGTAGAAAATAAGTGCAAGCTAATCATTAAATGCCCCTCTTTTTTTTTGACCTAGTCAACAAGATTGGACCTATATGACATAAATTCAGATCCCAAACCCTAAATCTAGAAAAGAGACCCCTCTTAAAATACAAAGATATTTCCAAAAATGTCAAAATTTTAAAAAGATCTTTTCATTTGTGCCCTAGGGAGCTGTTTTCCTAAAATAGACTAGTTTTCATAAATCAACCAAATGAGCTATGATATTGCATCCAAATTTCAAACACAAAGAATGGAACCCCTATAGAATTTAAATAAATTTATGAAAATGTAAAATTTCCAAAAAATATGCTGATTTGCGCCAAAAATTAATTTTTTATGAAAAATAAAGAAAAAAATATATAAAATTCACAATATCTCTGAAAATTTTGAATTTTTTACTGAAGCTTCTCTGATATGTCTCCAACCTAGAAAAAAAAAGTTCAGACTGAAACTCCAAGCCATTTGGGAGATATGATCAAATCTTTGAAAATCTAGGGTTTTCGTCTCCAAGCAAATCTGCACAAGGGGGTTAGCTCCAAAAATAACCAAAACCAACATGTAAAGGTGGGTTTCCCCATGGTGGGCACCAAAAATGTGTGCTAAAATGTTGACACACTTCTATGAGTCATTATATCCAAGATGGCTCAAGAATGAGGTCTCAAATGGTGACTCATAGCTCTCTATTCATGGAGTGCAAGTGTTTGTAATGGAGGCCCTCAGTTTAGACCTAGTTTGTGCCCATGTAAGTACACCATAAAATGAGAGATTCACAGAGGAAAGGCAAGAGTGCTAGTCTCCATGATCATCAAATATGCATGAAAATGAAAATGGAAGCTTATTCTATATGATAACAATGCATGAAAGCAAATTAATCTATGAAAGAAAATACACATGCAAGATTATTCTATGAAATGAAATATATCTAATATGAAAGTGCAAGAGTAATCTAAATGGATTGTCATAGATGCATGAGAGAGGAAGACAAGAAGAAAGAAGTTGCAATGTTCAAGCTCAATTGCTCAAACTCTCTTCCAAAATCACTCTCCAAACCTGCAACATAAAAATAACGTAAAATCTAGATCCTCAAATGAGAAGGAGAGGGCTCCTTTTAAAGAGCAAAGAATGGTGGAGATTAAGAGGCAAAATCCAAGGGTGGAGAAAAATTCTCATTTTGACTTTGGTGCACAATATTCTCAAGAGGCAAAATCAATGGACATGGTTAAGAGGCAAAAAGATGTGTGGAAGAGATTAAGAGACAAAAGGAGATTCCACTCATCTTGGAAAGTGTGCATTCAATGTGTAGACAAAAAATCTTTTTCTTTTTATTTTAAATTTAGAAATTCTTTTTTCATGTGCACACATAGGATAAGGTGGATTTTATTATTTATTTAAAAGATTTTTTTATTTAATTAAAAGGGAGTATGTTCTCTTAAATAAAACTTAGGATAAAATGATCAAACCGTAGGAAATATTGAAATAATTGAATTAATTATGATTTGATCAAGGAAATTGATTTGAATTGAAAATATTGCAAGGCATTGATTCAGGAAATTGATAAATTGATTCCGTCATTTGATAAATTGAAGAATGGGGGCCCATAGTCTAGGTGACCATTTTAGGGTGCATACAGCTTGTAGATTTGATCTATTTAGACACTTCATGGCATAATGTCCATACTTATCACATATGAAACACTGCACTTGAGATATGTCCCTCCTCTTCTTGGAAGAGTCTTTTCCATAGGTGCCCTTGTCCTTCTTCCTTTTGAATTTCTTCTTCTTCCCTTTCTTGTGATCTTGGGAGTTCAACACATGGATATCTTCATTTGTAGTGTTTTGATTAATTCCCCTAGTAGTCAATCTAGATTCTTCTTGAATATAATCAGTTTTTAATCGATCAAACTTTGAGAACCTTGAACATGCACTTATTCCATGAATAAATGATTCCCATGATTTTGGGAGTCCATTAAGGGCCATCATTGCTAACTCTTTATCATTTATTTCATGACCAATGGTGGATATCTGGTGCCTTAGTTCTATGATCCTCATAAATTATGATGTGATTATCTCTCCTTTATTCTTCTTCACATGATGAAGTTGATTTTTCAATGTGAAAGCTCTGCTAGTATTATTGATCTCATACATATTTTCTATAGCTTTGAACATGTGATATGCAATGTCATATTTTGAAATAATTGGAACTATTTGATCTCTAACTACATCCACTATTATTTTCATAGCTTTTCCATTGTTCTTGTTCCATTGAATTTTCTCAGCATCATCACTTGGTTCTGGTATATTCCTTTTCATGAATGATTCTAATTCACTCTCCCTCAAGGTGAGCATAATTATGAACTTACATGAGATGAAGTTGGATGCTCCTTCAAGATCATCTTTGAATATGTCTCCGCTTGCCATTATGAAGAAAGGAATGTGATTATTCTAATAACCAATTTATAGTTTTAATCAATCTACTATCTTCAATATAATCAGATCGTCCTTAGACTGACTCTAATACCATGTTAAAGCACTAGTACATTTGAGCCTTTTTTCTGATGGCCAACCATCAGAATTCTGACCATATACCATCGATCAAGTGATTACATTCGCCGTCGCAGTTTTTCAATCAGAAAAAAATGACGATTTTGATTTGTGTTGAAATTATGACAACCATGGTCATCACAAAAAGGGGGTGCCAACATGGTGAACCTATCATCAGACCTATTTTTGGCCATCGTAATTGGGATGCCTATCCATCACAAAAAAATACAAATGACGATGACCCGTCAAAATCTTTCGACGGGTAACTGTTGTTTGTAGTTTGTTTGCCAACGGAGATGTTGTTAATGTGATGGATAAACATCAAATGTTTATGATGGATATCCATTGTTTTTAGTTTTTAATGACAGTGATGTTGTACATATGACAGATACCTATCATAAATGTATGATGAATATCCATCGTTTATAGTTTTTTACCGACAGCGATGTTGTGCATGCGATGGCTAGATGTCAGACATTTTCAATAGATAATTGTCATTGTTGTACAGTCATCGTAGTTGTGAAAAAAATTAGTTTATATATATATCAAGTTGGTATCGGTTTAGAATGGTGTTCTTGCAGATCTGGTTCCTACTCGTGATTTGGTTATGGATCATTCAGAGATGACTTTGCAGTAGATTTGGTAGTGGCTTGTGGATTATTGAGTTGAGTCTAGAGACTTGGATTTGGAATGGATCCTACCGAATCAAGATTTGTGACAATGACTGCTCCAGCACAAGAAGCTAGTGCGGTGATCAGAGATGCATTCTTCCTGATGTGTTCATGGGATATATGTGGACCTGATTGCATTTGGATCTGATTCGAGTGACTTCTTGACTTCTTTAGTCTGAATTGGATGTGCTTTGATCCTATGGAGTGTAGCAGTGACTTGACTTGGAGTTTGAGTAGACTATGCATTGATCAGCTTGAAGACATAATCAAGCTACTCTTTGCATTATTGTTGAGATCGGGTTGTGATGGAGCACTGGGATCATCTACCATTTTTTCCATAGTTTTGAATGAGTTAGATGTGATGTCAAGAGAGCGACGTGCAGAACTTGCACATTGGAGATTCATAGATCACTATGATGTCCATGATGACTTGGGAGAAGTCTTCTTCTTGGTGAACTGAGCTAAGAGACTTATATTATAGAAAGTGGGTCATTTGATGTGAATTATGAGACATTGGATGCCTCTTCACATTGGAGATTTGCTAGCAGGCCAGTACTGACTATATGTTTGTCATTGCTGAAAACATATGGAAAGTAGCATGCATGGAAGTCTTATGAAGTAAGCTTTTAGTATATGTAGCATGGACATGATATCATGGGCATAGAGGTTAACTATTAGTACAGATAGTTATACAGTAGCTGGTGTCAGCAGTGTTCCTGACAGAGTAACAGGTATTGTTCTGTGTATGGTTGTCCGTACAGTTATCATGGAGCCTTGCACACTTGGATATATGTTGAAGACGTGTTAGTGATGTTTCATTTATGGATGCATAGTTTGTTGATGAGTAGAAGTGAAGTTATGTAGTCACTATTCACCAACAGCAGTTTCTTATGTTTGTTCAGAAGAGCCAATAGAGATTTTATTGGTTATGTAGTTGTGCCTATCCTGTGGGTATGCGCCCTTGGATTTAAGATTAAAATAGAGTTATTGATGTTATGTTAAGAGCGCATTAGTTAATTCAGCTTACAAAGAAAGATCCAATTGTTTTGGTAGAGCCGACAGTGTGTAGCATGTGTCTATAATCATCTTATTGAACAAGTCCCAAAATGTGTTTGTGTGCATAGTAGAGCCGACAGAATGTTTGTTAGAGTTTGTTATGGTTTCTCTAATATGATTTCAATGTGGTTCTAACAATCCAACTTGATTATATCATTTAGAGGAAATATATTTATAGGCAGCCATTTGTGATTGTTGGAGTGTGATTCATGGTTGATTAAGCAGAGCAGTGCAGAGTGTGCGAAGTGTTGAGCCATCAGAAGTTCTATGTGACCAAGTAAAGTACTTGTGCTAGTCATTGGAACTGATCCAGACAATAGGTCAAAGCGTAGTTCACCAAGATCTAGATATAGTTTGTATTTGTTATTTAGAAGATTGTAGCCTTCGCCCCTTTGAGCAGTGAGCTCTTAGACAGTGCATCCTCTCCTCTAACAGGGACAATTGTAAAAGACTCCTAATAGGGTCTGACCCTTGACCAGGTCTACTATACTAAATATATTGTAAAGAAACTCCTAATAGGGTTAAGGATCTTCTAACAAGGATCATAATACTCTAGTGTAGAATATTAGTGGGTGTCAATTCCCACCAAGGTTTTTACCTATTTGGGTTTCCCCATAACCAAAATATTGGTGTTGTGTTCATTTGTTCTTTCATTGTGTTTATGCTTTATGTTTAAGTATACTTAATTAAATAAATAATTGAATCTTGTAGATAACTAATTCACCCCCCCCCCCCTCATCTCAGTTATCTCTTGGGACTATTCCTAACAATTGGTATCAGAGCCAAGTGCCTCGGAGAGAAATTTTAATAGCTTGAGGTTGATCAGATGGTGTACTTCAGGAAAGAAAGTCCTAAGTTTGATGGAGATAATTATCTTGATTGGAAGAACAAGATGGTCACCCATTTGTAGTGCATTGGTTTTGAAGTTTTTGATGTGACTATCAAAGCAGCCAAGATACCTACCCTAGAAGACCTTGCACAAGATTATGCTATTGATAGAGAAAAGGAATTTTTTCATCAGAATGTTATTGCTAAAGAAGCCCTTATCAGCGCCCTATCTAATGGTGATTTTTCAGAAATAAAAAAGGTAGATACAGCCCACAAAATATGGAAGCACCTAGAAGACATATTTGAAGGAGACAAACAACGAAAGGATGTGCACAGAAAGACATGGAAGAAAAGATAAAATGCATTAGAGATGCTTCCTAAAGAAAACATCAGAGCTTAAAATCAAAGAATAAATGAAGCAGTTGTTGGAATCAGAAACAATGGTGGAGAGATTTCAAAGTAGGACATTATGGATAAGTTAATGACTACTCTCACTCCTAAATATGAAAGAAAGATTAAAATTCTTGATGAGACCATGCAGCTTACATCTAATTTCAAGAGAGAGAATTTGATTAGAAAACTCTTAGCTTTTGAGATTTCAAGATTGAAGACAGAACCAAAAAGTGAAACAGCCTTCAAAGCAACAGTTCATGGTAAGAAATCTGCAAACACTTCTAGTAATTTTGATGATGATGATGAAGATAAAACTCTAGAGGATTTCATTGCTATGATTGCCAAAAGAGAAAAGAAAGGAAAAGAAAAATATGAAGGTCAATTACCATTTAAGTTCTTTTCATGTAATAAGATCGGTCACTTTGCATCTAAGTGTCCTACTAGAGCTAGAAAGTTTAAAAAGGATTACAAGCCTAAGTATTCTAAGGAATGCTACTATGTTGGAGATGGACGTTTAGATGAAGAATCTGGTGAAGAATAAATTGGATTTATTGCTATTATAGACAAAATGAATAATAAGACAAGTCATAAAGATGATAAAAAGGAACAAGAGCTAGCATTGATTTCACAAGATGACA
This sequence comes from Chamaecyparis obtusa, assembly GCA_027943335.1. Lineage (NCBI taxonomy): Eukaryota > Viridiplantae > Streptophyta > Pinopsida > Cupressales > Cupressaceae > Chamaecyparis > Chamaecyparis obtusa. The sequence goes on along the minus strand of BSBK01005269.1, from coordinate 654,653 downwards.
TAAGGACTGACTAGATTATAGACAGTGGATGTTCACATCACATGACAAGTGATAAAGGTAGGTTTGTTCATTTGGACAAATACAATCATGGTATGGTTAGATTTGGAGACAACACTCCTAAACCAATAGTTGGTACAGGAGCCATCACTTTGGATGGAAAGAATAGTACTAATGATATTCTTTATGTTGATGGTTTGAAACATAACCTTCTCAGTGTTGGACAGTTACTTGGAAAAGGCTATCAGTTGGAGTTCAAAGATGACAAATGCATCATTAACAACAAAGAAGGTGTTATGATTGCATCAGGCTCAAAGACAAGAGGTAATGTTTTTCAACTCAATTTAGAATCAAGTTGTTTTGTTACTAAAGTTGATGACAGTTGGTTGTGGCATAAAAGACTATGTCATATCAATTTTGATAACATAGTAAAGATAAGAAATGTAAAGGCAGTAAGAGATCTACCTAGCATAGCAAAGCCAGTTGATACTATATGCAGGGAATGTGTGATGGGAAAGCATGTGAGAAATTCATTCAGGAGCAAGCATAATTCAGCAGAGAACAAGTTGGATCTGATTCATACAGACCTATGTGGTCCAACTCAAAAAAGATCATACTATGGTGAAAGGTATTTCATTTTGTTTGTTGATGATTATACTAGAATGATGTGGGTTGCATTCTTGAAAGATAAGTCAAAAGCATTTGAGAAGTTCAAAATATTCAAAGCTAAGGTTGAGAATGAATCTGGACTAAAGATAAAATGTTTGAGATCGGATAGAGGAGGATAATTCACCTCTGATAGATTCTATGAGTACTGCAAATAACATGGCATAAAGAGATAGTTAAGTGCACCTAGAACCCCTCAGCAGAATGGAATTGTAGACAGAAGGAATAGGATCATCCTTGATACAGCGCGCACCATTATGATAGAAGAAAAAGTTGCACACACCTATTGGAGAGATGCGATCAATACAGCAGTCTATACCATCAATAGAATTCAATTAAGACTAGGTGCTAAAAAAACACCATATGAGCTATGGTTTGGTAATGTTCCCATAGTAAAATACTTCAAAATATTTGGAAGCAAGTGCTACATCAAGAGGGATGAAGCAATAGGCAAGTTTGATGCAAGAAGTGATGAAGGTATTTTTCTTGGTTACTCTACTAAAAGTAAAGCTTATAGATGTTTCAATTTAAGATTGAAAAAGATCATAGAAAGTGCTCATGTAAAGATTGATGAAAATTTTATGATTCAAAAAAGATATCATGATTACTCACCCATGATTGAAGAAGAACCTAGACGCTCCACTAGTGAGACAATTATTGAAGAAATGTTTGACAGTATTGATGTATTATTCAATGACCCTGAGACAAGTGAAGAAGAAACTCCTAAGGCTGATAAGTCAACATCACCTAAAGTTCCAAAGTTTACATCTATAAATCATTCCAAGACAGACATCATTGGAGATCAGAGCGGCAAAGTTTTAACAAGATCATAAGCAAAGAACTCAGCTAACAGTGAAGTGGTATGTTTACTATCTCAGATTGAACCTTCAAGTGTTGAAGATGCATGTAATGATTCAGATTGGCATGATGCTATGAAAGAACTTGATCAAATTATTAAGAATGACACTTGGGAATTGGTCCCAAGACCTAGTGATAAGAATGTGATTGGAACAAAGTGGATATTCAGAAATAAGATGAATGAAGATGGTACAGTAGTAAGAAACAAAGCAAGGTTAGTATGTAAAGGATATGTGCAAAGAGAAGGCATTGATTATTCAGACACATTTGCACTTGTGAGTAGATTAGAATCTATTAAGTTGTTTCTAGCTTATGCTACAGTCAAAAACTTCAAAGTTTATCAGATGGATGTCAAGTCAGCATTCCTGAATGGGGATTTGAAAGAAAAAGTATACATTGAGCAGCCAGAAGGATTCACCTTATCAGATAGACCTGATATGGTATGCAGATTGAAGAAGGCCCTCTATGGACTTAAGAAAGCCCCTAGAGAATGGTATGAGAGACTAGATGGATATCTAACAAATATTGAATTCAAGAAAGGAGTAGCAGATTGTAATCTATTCATTAGAGAGACATCTGAAGGTCTACTACTTGTAGCTATATTTGTTGATGACATTATCTTTGGAGGTAATGACAAACTAAGTGCAAAATTTTCCAAAGAAATGCAGAATGAGTTTGAGATGAGTATGATTGGTCCTATCAAATACTTTTTGGGACTTAATGTGCAGCAGACAGAAAAAGGAATTTTTATTAATCAGTCAAAATATGTGAAAAAGATACTGAAGAAATTCAAGATGGATGATTGCAAGTCAGTAGGAACCCTTATGATCACTGGATGCTACAAAAGAAGATGACTCACCAGCAGTAGATATAACATTGTATAAGTCTATGATTGGTAAAATTATATATCTTACTCAGACTAGACCTGATATTTCAAATGCAGTTGGCATAGTTGGAAGATTTGTAGTAGAACCTAAACAAAGTCACCTCATGGTAGTAAAGAGAATATTTAGATACTTGCAGGGCACTATAGATTATGGTCTATGGTATCCTAATTCAAAAAATGTTGAGCTTCATCTGTACATTGATGTAGATTGGGCAGGATGTGTTGATGACAGAAAGAGTACCTCAAGTGGAGCAGTGTTTATTGGTGATAGACTTGTCACTTGGACAAGCAAGAAACAAAATTGTATTTCTCAGTCAATAGCAGAAGCAGAGTATGTTGCAGCAGCCTTGAATTGTTCTACAATTGTTTAGATCAAGCAGATGATAAAGGATTTTGGAATTCAGATTGATTATCCTATTGTTATTCACTATGATAACACTAGCATTATCAATATGTCAAAGAACCCTATGATGCATGCAAAGACAAAGCACATTGAGATCAAGTATCACTTCCTAAGAGAGAAAGTGGTAGAGAAAGAAGTCAAGCTAGACTATTTGAGTACTAAAGATCCATTAGTAGATATATTCACAAATCCCTTACCTAAGGATACTTTTGAGTATCTTAGGGAGAAGTTAGGAGTCATTCCCTTCCCTGATTCTACTTATAAGAAAGGGGGAAAGGCATCAGTACTCAGGGACTGATGGAAGGTTGACTACTCTACCTCAGGAGTAGTACTGGTGCTTAAAATTAATAGAGCCCTTTTCCATTGATGTCAAAGGGGGATTAATATATAGAGTCATGAAAAATAGAAGTAAAAAGGAGGAGTAATATTCTAAGGGGGAGCAGCATTCAGATATGATAACAGTTCAATTGAGGAAATGGAGAATATTAGAAAATATTGCAGCAGGTGGAGGATTCATCTTTGGGTGAGTTTTGATGAGGAAATGGATAATGTTATAAAAGAAATGTTCATTTGGGTTGGTGGTGGTTTTTCATTCCACATGTTGCCATCAATGCCAAAGGGGGAGATTATTGGAGATTTGCCAGTAGGCCAGTACTGACTGTATGTTTGTCATTGATGAAAACATATGGAAAGTAGCATACATGGAAGTCTTATGAAGTAAGCTTTCAGTATATCTAGCATGGACATGATATCATCATGATATCATGGGAGCAAAAGTTAACTATTAGTACAGATAGTTATACAACAGCTGGTGTCAGCAGTGTTCCTAACAGAGTAACAGGTAGTGTTCTATGTATGGTTGTCCGTACAGTTATCATGGAGCCTTGTGCACTTGGATATATTTTGAAGACATGTTAGTGATGTTTTAGTTATGGATGCATAGCCTGTTGATGGGTAGAAGTGAAGTTATGCAGTCGCTATTCACCAGCAGCAGTTTCCTATATTTGTTCAGAAGAGCCAACAGAGATTTTATTGGTTATGTAGTTGTGCCTATCTTGTGGGTATGCACCCTTGGATTTAAGCTTATAGGAGAGTTATTGATGTTTAGTTAAGAGCACATAAGTTAATTCAGCTTACAGAGAAAGATCCAATTGTTTTGGTAGAGCCGACAATGTGTTGCGTGTGTCTACAATCATCTTATTGAACAGGTCCCAGAATGTGTTTGCATGCATAGTAGAGCTGACAAAATGTTTGTTAGAGCTTGTTATGGTTTCTCTAATATGATTTCAAGGTGGTTCTAATTATCTAACTTGATTATATCATTAAGAGGAAAGATATTTATACGCAGTCATTTGTGATTGTTGGAGTGTGGTTCATGGTTGATTAAGCAGAGTAGAGAAGAGTGTGCGAAGTGTTGAGCCATCAGAAGAAGTTCTATTTGACCAAGTAAAGTACTTGTGCTATTCATTGGAACTGATCCAGACAGCAGTTCAAAGCACAGTTCACTAAGATCTAGATATAGTGTGTATCTATTATTCAGAAGATTGTAGCCTTCGCCCCTTTGAGTAGTGAGCTCTCAGATAGTGCGTCCTCTCAATAGGGACAATTGTAAAAGACTCCTAATAGGGTCTGACCTTTGACTAGGTTTACTATACTAAATATATTGTAAAGCAACTCCTAACAAGGTTAAGGATCTTTTAACAAGGATCATAATACTCTAGTGCAAAATATTAGTGGGTGTCAATTCCCACCAGGGTTTTTACCTATTTGGGTTTCCCCGTAACCAAAATATTGGTGTTGTGTTCATGTATTCTTTCATTTTGTTTATGCTTTATGTTTAAGTATACTTAATTAGATAAAGAATTGAATCTTGTAGATAACTGATTCACCCCCCCCCCCCCCCTCTAAGTTATCTCTTGGGACTATTCCTAACAAGTGGGTTCGCGGTGTGGTCTGTTGTGTTTCTTTGTGATTGGGTTCTTGGCAAAGATCTATTGATTTGGTAGCCATTGAGATGAATCAATATATATTTATCATACGTGGATTGAGATTTTAAATTATTGAGCTTCTCTTTGTTTCGAGAATAGTTTAACATTCTCTACTTAACAGGGCCAACCATGTGAAGGTGGAAGCTCATCTGACCCCTCCTAGGAGCCTCTTATGACCCTTTACAACATTTTAAGACCTCTAAGATGTATTCTTAGGGATCGTAAAGGGTCGTAAAGGGTCATAAGGGGTCCTGAGACACAACAGCTAAGAAACATAAATGTAGGCATCATGGTCACAATTTTTTGGAAACACAACATAATTGAGTGGTATACCTAGACGATGCAATGCAACTACTCCTCCAGTTCCAAGTCTACACTGCAGTAAACAAAACCCATAGATAAAGAATAAATTTAAAGAGAGAAAGAGGAGGGACATAACGACCGAAATAATATAGGGACCCTGTATTATTTTGGTCATTACGGCCCTCCTCCGCTCTCTAAATTTATTCCTTATCTATGGATTTTAGATCCTGCAATGTAAACTTGGAACTAGAGGAGTGATAGTTGTGTTGCATTGTTTGGGTATACCATTCAATTATGTTGTGTCTCCAAAAAATTGTGACCATGATGCCTACATTTATGGTTCTCAGCTGTTGTAATATCTACATTTATGTTTCTCATTTGTCATGTTTATGTGCATGTTCTTTATGTGTATCTACTAGAAATTCTTTTAAAAAAATTAGTATCTACAATAGCCCTTTGTTAACCACATTTACACATATGGTCCCAACAAAGTACTACACAAACTACACAAAGAAGGCATCACAGAAATATGATTTCTGCTTTCGCCATTGAAGCAATATTGGTGGCATTAGCTGCCTCTCGAGCCTTGCACAAGTTGCACTTGTTTCCTACATCAGGTATAGATGTAGATGGGGTAGATGTAAATGTGGTTTCATCAACCCACTGAAAGTATTAACATCCACTATTTCCCTACAATACCAAATGTACATTAGTTCTTCATAAAATGATTAGTTGTCACATTATTTTTAAACATAAAATATAATTACATATCCAGACCTTTTTCCTATTTGGGAAAACCCAAAATTGACACCCAGGATTACTTGTTGTGTGTGACGTCTTCAACATGCATGGTCCAACACCACATTGACACATAGGCACATTGACCGAAGTCATCGATGCTATTTCGACAAATATTGCATGGTCATTATTTTGTTCATTCATACTAATTATAATTACAATATAAAGAAACATACTAATGTAGACTTGCACTTTGTTTTGCTAAGTTGAAGTCTTTGGTTTAAATCATTAGACACTCAAAACAAAATGACAAACCAAAGACAACCATGCAATAAAAAGCAATTACTAAGCAATTCAAAATTGGCTCACTCCATTACAGGGAACAAAGAGAATCCCCTATGATTTAACATCATTGATGTGCAAGGAAATAGAAAATTAGCAGAAGCAACTCTCATAAGATAGTATTTAGATTAAATGCATTGATATAAAAAAATACCCCAAAAAATTATAAAGAAAGGTAATTTGCTTAATCACGTCACTAATTTGTGTATGTCTAAATACTGGTGTCTTTCAAGTGATTTGATTCTTGTCATGCCCACTACAAATGAGAATAGTCTTAACTAGTGAGGTTGTTTAAGCATATAGAGATTAAATACACTCTTTTAGAATGAAATTTCTCTTAACAAAAGATCAAAGATATATAAGTAGGACATATAAAACAAGGTGAATAAGAGTAGTACATATAAAATAATCATTAGAACATGCCAAATATCTGGCATAATTGTACATTTCATTCATGTCATTGATATTCTTCTTCATCCATCTCATCATCAAGATCATCGTCATCAACGACATAATTACCACCACTATCATCATCATCATCATCACCATCACCATCATCATCATCCTCATCATCATCCTCATTAGTAGCAGCATCATCATCATCAGTAGTAGCATCATCATCATCTTCTTCTTCATATTCTTCTTTGACTAGCTCTCAATCATGATCATCATCTACATCATCTTCCACTTCTTCATCTTTCTCGGTATCTTCTTCCATCGCATTATACTTTATCGGCCTTTCTCTTGGATCATGTCTAACAACAAATGACCAACCCAATTTATGTGGAACCTCTGATTAAAATACCTTCTCACATTGGCTTGGAAGAACATAGGGCACTTCTCCAACTGGCTCAAACAACCTTGTATTAATCATTGGAAATCCATTGTCATGTTCAATAACAGTTATATTAAGATCATTTTTATTGAGTTGTAGTATGTACCATTTCACAATGAAGAGAACTAATTTGAAGGAATTAAATTCACAGTCAAGTATATCAACCAAAATACCATAGTATCGATTTTGCAACTCTCGAGGATGTAAGTCATTTCTAGATGAAATATTAGTCACTTGGAATACTGCACTTATCCCAGAATCACAAGTTCTCTTTGTGTCATCCAAATTTTTGATGTGAAATATATAACCATTGCAAAACATAGCCTTGTGGTATTTCACCTGCAATAATGTCAAACATCTTTAAATTATTGCATCACGAGTTGAAAAACATACGATTGATTAATTAACAAATTTATAAGTACTCGGTGATCTTTTAAACCATATGCTAAATCTATTTCCTTTTGTGTAACATTGGGATCTCCATTACGATGAGCTTGTATAACCAATGAAGACATAGATTCTCATGTTAATCTATGACCATCATGTTGACATCGTTCAATCCATACCGTCATCCAATCTTGATTGTTTGCAATAAACAAATGTATTGCATCCCACTCTTTAGTAGCTGTACAAAAATAAATAGATGACTTACAACAAATTTATTTTGAAGATTAAGAATTAATTTACTACAATAACATATCATAATTTATTACCTTTCAATTTCCTAAATCTACCGTTGCCCACCAAGTACTCCCCTTCAAATTTTTTAATTGAGTCGAGATCCTAAATGCAATCTATATGGGTCTTTGCTGCAAGATTAGGAAGATATTGAGTAACGTACACCATCATTTGGTATACCATATATCCCTAAATCATAAAACCCTCAGGACGTGCTCTTTGTCATACTAAACCCTTCAAAAATTTCAAGTGTCTCTCAACCATCCACATTGACCTAGCATGTACAGGTCCACACAATTCAATCTCCTCAACTTGGTGTATGAGGTAGTGTTCTTGTGCATTGAAAAAAGCTGGGGGTAAACACTTTTGCATTTCACACATTAATCGACAAATTCTTTTCTTCCAATATTTTATATCTTCTTTATGGATTTCTTTAGATGACAACCACCTACAAGGGATTCAAGACATAAATATATAAATACGAGACTTTACAATATATTACTTGTTTTATATTATTGTTTGATATATTGAACAAATATCACTGCTTACCTCATGTATCTTTCAAGATCATATATCACTTGTTTGATATTATTGTCAAAGTTCTCTAGGAGAGATAGGGGTAGCAAATACTACAGCAATTGTCAACTGATCATTTCATACAATAAAAATTGAATGCAATTACACAAATATATTGTAAATACAAAAGACTATGACTTACCTTGATGAAGGTATGCCAATTATGTATTTTCATCTCTGACCCAAAATCATTTTTCTTTGATATGAGATTGCTTATATCCACAGAAAATCCTATTGGAAATTGAATTTTTCAGATCACTTCTTTTATGGCATTACTTTGTTGCTCTGTTAATAACCAAGGAAGATCACTTGCATTAATCTAGTCTCCATTGCTATTTGATTTAATGATATTTTTCATTGCATGATTGGAATCATGAATGTCACTACAAATTTTGTCAAGTTTTTCTTTGTCATGTCTTCTATCCAATATTTTCCACAGTGTCTCTATTACATTCTTTTCAATATGCATAGTATCAAACAAGTGCACAATTTATAGTTGCTCATAGTAGGGCATCCTACTAAATTCTTTGGGATAACATTTTAGTCCCTTTGGAAGCTGGTCGGTGATGCCTTCACGACCTTCAAGATCATCAACTACATAATTAGCCAACAAAATATAATCAAAATATATAATTTTCAAACATCGACCATTAGGTGGAACGATATTACCTCAAATTCTACTATATTCCAACTGCCATAGGTGAGGTGTCATTCTTCGGGGCTTTGATGTAGTCTCTTCTTTCCCATTGAAAAGATATATTTCTGCACTTCGATACTTATGATTTCTGGGGAGGAATTGCCTATACTCATCAAACACCTACTTTCTTAAACTTTTGAAATGACGAGATTTCATCTTTGGACCACACATTGGACATAAAAATTTTCCCTTTGTTTGAAGACCTACAAGATAATGATACAATTGGATTAAATATGTATATTTTTAGAATTTGAATTATCGCGTATAACTAGAATTCACCATAATATACCACAGAAATGTGTCAACCCTAGAGCATCATGAATTGTCCACACAAGCATTACATGGAATTGAAATTGTATTTGTCCAATTGGTCTAGAGATGTCATACATAGTGAAACCATTCCATAACACCAGCAACTCGTTGATAAGAGGTGCAATATATACATTCATATCTTTCACTTGGTACTTACCTAGTTGAATTAACAATAACATGAGATAATTATTGTGGCCATTTCACTCAAGGACTTATAATTACATGTAGATAACTATAAAATAATAAGATACCTAGAACAATCATTGTCAACATAATGTGCTCCCTCTTTATTGACATCCATGGAGGAAGGTTATTGTTTATAATAAAAATAGGCCACACTGAGTAAATGGATCTCATCTCTCCATGCGGATTGACACCGTCTGATGCTAGAGAAAGCCTGAGATTTTGAGGTTCTTCTTTAAAGTATAGCCACTTTTCCTCTATGTCCATAAATGATGAACCATCTGCATGCATTTGAATAATGTCATCTTGACTCTTGATGCATGCATGGTAATCCATAAATTGTGACAAGCTATTGCACCTGAATAATCTTTTCAGACGTGGAATAATGGGAATGTGATGAAGAACCTTGCGAGGTACCTTTTTTGTCATTTAATCATCTTGATATCTGCTCATATGGCATTCAAAGTAATCTATTGTATTTTTGTGTTCTTTATAATAAATAATATGATCTTCGGGACAAGCATCTATTGTTTGATACTCCATTCCAATATGTTTCATAGTGGCACATTATTCTCAATACGAGTGAGGGAGAACATTTGATGGTGGTAACAGAAAGTCACCTATCAATCTACAACAAATAATATAAGTCGTTACTATAAACAATCTTAATGGTACATGTTTCACCTTTTATAGACTATAATGACATATATGACAAACCTTAGCATACGTGGCATTGCTATGTTGGATAAACTATTCATAACCTTCAAATTCACTAACACCAATACAGCAGAGAGAAGAGTAGATTGGGAGCCTTCGTAAAGGGCCATGTCCACCTTCTCAAGTAGAGGTATATCATGGACATTTTCAATGTCATCCTCATCATAATCATCATCATCAGCAGTACTAGCAGCACCAATACCAAATGTGTCAACGATCAATGCATTCATACCATCATCTTCAAATGTGTTTTCTGGTGCATGATCGTCATCTTCCATGGGATCATGATCTTCAACTTCAATACTCACACCTCCATGTTCCTCTATATTCACACTGGGGAGATCGACCTATATAAAAATGATGATAATCAAACCCCCCTTCAATGTGATAATCAAACCTCCTTCCATAGTTCATATGTATATTAATTGTGAAAACAATATAACAAACAACTTACCACTGGATTATAATCAAACCCCCCTTCAATGTGACCATTCTCCCTACAATATCTCTTTGATTTTTTTATTTTGATTCTTCTTGTCTTTAAGTCGTTACAACTCTTACATGGATAATAACATTTGTCATTGCCTTCTCTTTGAAAGTTAGACAACAATCTAGTGATTGTCTCCCTATTTTGATCGAATTCCCTTGTATTATCTAACATGATCCTTAATGTGTATATCTGCAAAACAAATTAGAGATGTCTCATTTCATTAGCTTCATGTCACCTTCTCATAGCTTCTCATTTTCTGACAGATTTTGCCAAAGGCTTTGTAGGAAACCAAGGGGTATTCTTGAGTTCAAACACATTGAGCTGCTACAACTTAATTATAAATCGTGAATTCACTATAAAAATTAATTCACTATAAATCAAGGGGCATTATAAATCATGAATTCACTATAAAATTAATGTATTGCTCTAGATTTCATATGGACATTTTTTCAAATGGTTGGCATGTATGTTTATTCAAATGGAGTTATATCATTTGGAATGGATATATGATAGGTTGATATCAAATTCTATGTCTGTATTTGATCTAATAACATCAATATACCAAATAGAGCACCGACCAATCAAATAGGGACATGAGGTGCTCAAACAGTGAGCTCATAAAATAATATATTTAGTCTTAATAAAAATTTATAAAATAACATATATTGTGTGAAGTGTTTGATCTCTCTTTATTTATTTTTTTGTTGATATTCACTATGTGGTACTCTATGTTTATGATCATTTCATGAGGAAATATCTTGATGGCTTGTGGGCTACAAGCCAGGGCATCATGCATTATTTATGAGCTCACTGTTTGAGCACCATCCAATCAAATAGGGACATGACGTGCTCAAACAATGAGCTCATAAACAATGCATGATAAGGTAGTTGTAGGTAGTTATCTCTTCTATAACGATGGAGGAGTGAAAGGTAATGATCAATGAGGTTGTTGCTATTAGATCATACATGAATACACTTACTATTTTGAATTTGAGCTCCGGCATCATGCAATGTTATTGCTATCATTGCATGTTTATTGTTGTTGTGCACTATATATTATTTTATACATTGTTTATTTCATTGAGACCGTGAGCTTGGAATTTGTAATGTATTTTCTATTATTGGATCAATGCTACCATGTTGTTGAGGTTGTAGATGCATTGAATCACCACTACCATTCTATTTTGATAGCAGCAATATAGCAAACAGAGCACCATCCAATCAAATAGGGACATCAGTAAGACATTTAATGCATTATTACTTCATCATGATGATAAAAATTTCATTGGCTCAAAGCACATAGAAATTCAAAATAGTAGGATATCTTAATCTTTATGAGCTCAAATTCAAAATAGTAAGTGTATTATTTTATTACTGATGTCCCTATTTGATCTAATAGCATCAATATAACAAACAGAGCACCGACCAATCAAATAGGGACATGAGGTGCTCAAACAGTGAGCTCATAAAATAATATATTTAGTCTTAATAAAAATTTATAAAACAACATATATTGTGTGAAGTGTTTGATCTCTCTTTATTTATTTTGTTGTTGATATTCACTATGTGGTACTCCCCATTTATGATCATTTCATGAGGAAATGTCTTGATGGCTTGCGAGTTGCAAGCTAGGGAATCATGCATTGTTTATGAGCTCATTGTTTGAGCATCGGCCAATCAAATAGGGACATGAGATGCTCAAACAGTGAGCTTGTAGACAATGCATGATGCCCTAGTTGTAGGTAGTTATCTCTTCTATAATGATGGAGGAGTGAAAGGTAATGATCAATGAGGTTGTTTCTATTAGATCATACATTAATACACTTACTATTTTGAATTTGAGCTCGGGCATCATGCAATGTTATTGTTGTCATTTCATGCTTGTTGTTGTGCACCATATATTATTTTATACACTATTTATTTCATTAAGACCGTGACCTTGGCATTTGTAATGTATTTTTTGTTATTGGATCAATGCTACCATGTTTTTGAGGTTCTAGATGCATTGAATCACCACTACCATTCTATTTTGATAGCAGCAATATAACAAATAGAGCACTGACCAATCAAATAGGGACATCAGTAAGACATTTAATGCATTATTACTTCATAAATCCATAATTGTGGATCCTTGAGTAGGAGTTGTGATGCAAAGGAAGAACACTTGTATTGGTTTACCCACATAAGGACAATGGTTTCATTCATCTTTCTTTCAAGTGAGTACTTTCCTTGGCCTTTAGGCTTGGGCATCCTATAGGGGTTGAACCAAAATTACGAAGGCAATTAAGCCACATAGAACAATAGGTTTGGGGACCTAGACTTATGTTCAATCCTTAGTAATGATTTGGAGAACTAATTAATAGATGAGTGACTACAGTATCCTAGTTTGCATTATTAGATGAGCTTGTTTAATTTGTGTTCATTTCATGCAAAGATACATGTAAAGGAAAAGAAATGTTTGCATCTAAAAATTAAATGTATATATATGAAAAATAACTTGTATATACTATACAAGGAAAATAACTTTCAGAAGAAAATGCAAGAGTACAGGCATACATAAGAGGATGAACATAAATAATAAGAGTGCCATACATTGCTTGAAATGATAAATTTTTTACCTGGGTATGAATCTAGTGTGCCCTTGTGTGATCTAGAACCTGCAAAGAAAAGAGAGATGGGGGTTACATAAAAAATATCTAAGCAATGAATGGCATCCTATTACTGATCCTTGGTTACAATTATGCATGTGCATAGTCAAGCCATATACTTCTGAAAGAAAAACCAAGCTCACAGTCTCAATGAAATAAATAATGTATAAAACAATATATGGTGCACAACAGCAGCAAGCATTCAATGACAACAATAACATTGCATGATGCCCGAGCTCAAATTCAAAATAGTAAGTGTATTAATGTATGATCTAATAGCATAAACCTCATTGATCATTACCTTTCACTCCTCCATCATTATAAAAGAGATAACTGCCTACAACTATATTTCATAATTCCTCCTTTGAAGTATATATATCAAGTATAATTATGAGTTTACATCATATATTTAGTCTTAATAAAATCTTATAAAACAACATAAAACTAACCCAAAATACTTTGTCTTAATAAAATCTTAATTAAACAATATATTTAGTCTTAATAAAATAATGCACTTACTATTTTGAATTTGAGCTCAGGCATCATGCATTGTTTATGAGCTCACTATTTGATTACCAGCCAATCAAATAGGGACATGAGGTGCTCAAACAGTGAGCTCATAAACAATGCATGATGCCCTAGCTTGCAGCCCGCAAGTCATCAAGACATTTCCTCATGAAATGATCATAAAAAGGGAGTACCACATAGTGAATATCAATAACAAAACAAATAAAGAGAGATCAAACACTTCACATAATTCCTTGAAGGTAATAGAAACGATGCCCTAGCTCTCAGAGCTTACGGGTCATCAAGCATTCCAAATTGAAAGATGTAAACAATGCCAATATTAAACAGTGAGCTCATGAACAATGTATGATGCCCTAGCTTACAGCCCACGAGCCATCAAGATATTTCCTCATGAAATGATCATAAACAGGGAGTACCACATAGTGAATATCAACACCAAAACAAATAAAGAGAGATCAAACACTTCACACAATATATGTTATTTTATAAGATTTTATTAAGACTAAATATATTATTTTATGAGCTCACTATTTGAGCACCTCATGTCCTTATTTGATTGTTTGGTGCTCTGTTTGTTATATTGATGCTATTAGATCAAATAGGGACATCAGTAATAAAATAAGGACATCAGTAATAAAATAGGGACATCAATAATAAAATAATACACTTACTATTTTGAATTTGAGCTCATAAAAATTAAGATATCCCTATTTTATTACTGATGTCCCTATTTACATATTTTCATCAAATGACCCAAAAATATCAAGAATGGTCCTATATGGTCACTAATAGCCAACTTTCAAAAGAATATGAATGAATGCAAACATACATAAGTGGATGAACATAAATAATGAAGGTACCAAACATTGCCTGAAGTAATGAAGTGTTGACCCAAGGTTAATTCCAGTATGCTCTTGTATGATCCAAAACCTACAAGGAAGGAAAAGATGGGGTTAGATCCAAAGGATATAAGCAATGCATGGCACCGTATTACTGATCCTCATCTATAATTATGCATGTGCATAGTCAAGCCATACACTTCTAAAATGAACTATGCTACAGAACATGTGCACTCAGGAAACATATGCATGCAGTGAGTAAATCAAGACCAAAATGGAGAAAAAAGTATGATGTCAAATGTGTTATCAAGCAACACCTCATGGGCTGTGAGTCAACATGGTATATATGTTGTTTATACAAGATCAATCAAAGGACATCTACAACCTCAACAACATGGCAATATTAATCCAATAACATGAAATACATTACAAATGCCAAGCTCACTGTCTCAATGAAATAAACAATGTATAAAACAATATATGATTCTCGAGCTCAAATTCAAAATAGTAAGTGTATTAATATATGTATGATCTAATAGCAGCAACCTCATTGATCATTAGCTTTGACTCCTCCATCATTATAGAAGAGATAACCACCTACAACTATATTTCATAATTCCTCCTTTGAAGTCATAGGTTAGTTTAAAATGGAGAAAGTATACAAACTCACCAATTTAATCCTAAAACTTCATAACATTACATTCTTGTTGTTGTTATGGTGCACAAAAGCAGTAAGCATGCAATGACAACAATAACATTGCATGATGCCTGAGCTCAAAATTCAAAATAGTAAGTGTATTATTTTATTATTGATGCCCCTATTTTATTACTAATGTCCCTATTTGATCTAATAGCATCAATATAACAAACATAGCATCGGCCAATCAAATAGTGACATTAGGTGCTCAAACAGTGAGCTCATAAACAATGCATGATGCCCTAGCTTGCAGCTCGCGAGCCATCAAGACATTTTCTCATGAAATGATCATAAACGGGAGTACCACATAGTGAATATCAATAACAAAATAAATAAAAAGAGATCAAACACTTCACACAATGTATGTTGTTTTATAAGATTTTATTACTTGACTAAATAATTTATTTATATTTTATGACAAGCTTTTCAAAAGTGTATCATAATTAAAGGCATGTGAGTGATAATTTTAAAAGTGATAATTAACATTTTATATTTTGATACTTATATCTTGAATTGTCAAATGACCAATGAGTGATAATTTTAAAGTGTATCATAATTAAAGGCATGTGAATTCATATTGTACTTAATCTAAATGCCACTATGTAATGTTTTTACTTACGATATTTCGAGACCCCTCTCCATTTTAAACTAACTTATGACTTCAAAGGAGGAATTATGAAATATAGTTATAGGTAGTTATCTCTTCTATAATTATGGAGGAGTCAAAGGTAATGATCAATGAGGTTGCTGCTATTAGATCATACATTAATACACTTACTGTTTTGACAGCAATAACATTACATGATGCCAGAGCTCAAATTCAAAACAATAAGTGTATTATTTTATTACTGATGTCCCTATTTTATTACTGATTTCCCTATTTGATCTAATAGCATCAATATAACAAACAGAGCACCGGCCAATCAAATAGGGACATGAGGTGCTCAAACAGTGAGCTCATAAACAATGCATGATGCCCTAGCTTGCAGTTTGTGAGCCATCAAGATATTTCCTCATGAAATGATCATAAACGGGGAGTACCACATAGTGAATATCAACAAAAAAACAAATAAAGAGAGATCAAACACTTCACACAATGCCTTGAAGGTAATAGGAACGATGCCCTAGCTCTCAAAGCTCGTGGGTCATTGAGCATTCCAAATGCAAAGATGTAAATAATGTCAGTATTAACATTCATATTTTGCTATTAAATCAACAAATGTCATCAAAATGAAATTGATTTAATGAGAAGACAAAGCTCGAATGCCTACCTCAAGTCATGGCTGTCATATAAATATCAAATGCTAAGGAACTATGTTATAAAATTTCATGCCAAATTTCAAGGCATGAAATTTTATAATTGTACATAGATTTTCTTCGACTCCCCCACACTATAAACACAATGCTAAGGAGAAAAAAGTATGATGTCAAAAAGTATAAAATTTCATGCTTTGAAATTTTATAACATAGTTCCTTAGCAGCTTCCATATGAAGAGCAGTGCAAGGTGGCAACTTTCCCATTTTACCACAGTTAGGGCCCTCTTTTACCATGCTTTATGAGTTTTATGTTTTGACCATGATTTATGAGCTTTATGTTTTTTTTTAGGTGAAGACAAAGATTATCTTAATTTGTTATCTTTAAATTTTATTCATTTTATGATTTTAAAAATTGAAATAAAAAATATAAACTTTTAAGAAACTTTTACATCTTTTCATCAAATGACCCAAAAATATCAAGAATCATCGTATATGGTCGCTAATAGCCAACTTTCAGAAGAGTATGAATGATTGAAAACATACATAAGTGGATGAACATAAATAATGAAGGTACCAGACATTTCCTAAAGTAATGAAGTGTTGAGCCAGGGTTCAATCCAGTATGCGCTTGTATGATCCAAAACCTGCAAGGAAGGAAAAGATGGGGTTAGATCCAAAGGATCTAAGAAATGCCTGGCACCCTATTACTGATCCTCATCTCCAATTATGCATGTGCATAGTCAAGCCATACACAAACTCAACAACATGGTAGCATTGATCCAATAACAGAAAATACATTACAAATGCCAAACTCACGGTCTCAATGAAATAAATAGTGCATAAAACAATATATGGTGCACAACAGAAGCAAGCATGCAATGACAGCAATAACATTGCATGATTCTCAAGCTCAAATTCAAAACAGTAAGTGTATTAATGTATGATCTAGTAGCAGAAACCTCATTGATCATTACCTTTGACTCCTCCATCATTATAGAAGAGATAACTACCTACAACTATATTTCATCATTCCTCCTTTGAAGTCATGGGTTAGTTTAACTATTGGACAATGAGATGATAGGAGTTTCGAATAGATTTGAATAAAAACTAAGAGTATTGAATTTTATTTCTTCCTATTGTGATTTCAGGGGAGAAGAAGGCTAAGACCTTTTCAGCGGATCAGGGTGGTGTATATAGCTTGTAAGTTTATACGTTTGCTCTTTTTTTGTTTGAGGCTTAATTATGCTAGTTTTTAAATAGAAAGATTTTTCTTTCGTATTTCAAATTCATTCCTTCATATTTCATACCTGATGCACATTGAATTCATAGGAGTTTCGAATAGATTTGAATAAAAAATAAGAGCATTCAATTTTAACTGTTCTTATTGTGAATTCAGGGGAGAAGAAGGCTAAGATCTATACAACTGATCTTGTGTGGGCAAGGTACAAAATTTATTCTTGTCACAATCTAAAACTATTTGGAGTTGATTTCAGCTCTTCATCATAGAAATAGATCTATAATTTACAAATCATTGTGACAAGTATTTTTAATTCAAATTTATGACTAAGTGTTACAACTAAGAAATGTAAATTAGGTTGGCTTCCAACACCATAGGCAACTTTAGCAGATCATGTTTGATGAAAATGATAATGAAATTTGGCATGTGCGGGTAAAGGAATCATGTGGTCACCATTTTGTTTGGGCTATGGTTTTCATGTATAGTGTTTGTAAAAAATTTTATCCTTAAACTAAACCTGTCCTTTCTAGTATCTAGATTATTGATGCTTCTATTGGTATTAATTTGGATGCTAATTCTTGTGCTCTTTGGTGCCTTTCCATGCTTTATTTGGTGTTGATTTTTTAACTTGCTAACCTCCTTGTTCTGTCAGCGTCCTCCATGATTTCGGATGCTATATTTTCTTGAGTCTAGTTGGTGCCTTACTTTCCCCTCTTTGGTTCCATGCTTTCTTACATTAAGAGTTCATTTTGTCTCTAATTAGGGCACTATTTCTCCTTGACTATATTCTTTTGGGGTTTGATCTATTGTAGTTGTTTCTTTTTTCTTTGAATCATTGTTTACAATTACTTTTGGTGCAATATTTGTGTGAAGAACAAGAACAAAATGGTGAACGAGTGTATTTGACAAAGATAAACATGACACATTTTATTGGGTTGATTGGGTTGGCCTGGTACCATTTACATGGCCTGACCAGATATTAAATAGTGATCTCATGAACAGTGTCAGTATTAAACAGTGAGCTCATGAACAATGTATGATGCCCTAGCTTGCAGCCATCAAGACATTTCCTCATGAAATGATCATAAATAGGGAGTACCACATAGTGAATATCAATAGCAAAACAAATAAAAAGAGATCAAACACTTCACACAATGCCTTGAAGGTAATAGAAATGATGCCCTAGCTCTCAAAACTTGCAAGTCATCAAGCATTCCAAATGAAAATATATAAACAATTCCAATATTAAACAATGAGCTCATGAACAATGTATGATGCCCTAGCTTGTAGTCCATGAGCCATCAAGACATTTCCTCATGAAATGATCATAAACGGGGAGTACCCCATAGTGATTATCAATAGCAAAATAAATAAAGAGAGATTAAACACTTCACACAATGCCTTGAAGGTAATAGCAACGATGCCCTAGCTCTCAAACCTCATGGATCATCAAGAATTCCAAATGAAAAGATGTAAACAATGTCAATAGTCAATAGTGAGCTCATAAATAATGTATGATGCCCTAGCTTGCAGCCCATGAGCCACCAAGACATTTCCTCATGAAATGATTATAAACAGGGAGTACCACATAGTGAATATCAATAGCAAAACAAATAAAGAGAGATCAAACACTTCACACCATGCCTTGAAGGTAATAGAAACAATGCCCTAGCTCTCAAAGCTCATGGGTCATCAAGCATTCCAAATGCTAAGATGTAAAGAATGCCACTATTAACATTCATATTGTGCCATTAAATCAACAAATACCATCAAAATGAAATTGAGTTAATGAGAAGACAAAGCTCGAATGCCTACCTCAAGTACCAGTGCCCTCTTCCCACACGGTGTCGGCCTCTTTGCGCACACAAAACTTGAATGCCCTCTTCGCGCCACGCAAAAGTGCAGTGCAATCTTCACGACAGCTCTTCGAATTCAAAAAAATTACAAATGACACTTTCTTTTTCTTTTTTTTTGTTTATAACCAAATGGGTGTCGCAATTACGATGTCATTGTCACTATTACGACACCATCGGGGGCACTTGCAAAAAAAATACAAATTGTAGTGGTGTCGCAAATTGGCGTCAAAATTCGACCCCAAATGTTGTAGTGAAGTATGATTAGATTACAAGTAGATAGAGAATAGATGTAATTTTAATTTTATTCTTCCTTGATTTATATACTCTCTAACTAATTTATCTTTTACAGGTTGTTGTAATAAGAGAAGATAGTATTTTCACATTATATATGTTTAAATGTTAAGTATGATGATGCCTTTATTTATGAATAGTACTCAAAGTATATTGTAGAATATTAGTTTGCAGATCAAACTCTAATAGATTTGTATTTCTTATGTGTATACTTTATAAGTGTTTTATACGACTTCAAGTATTGATGATTATGAATTAATGTATTAGACTTGCACTTGTTATTTATGTACTTGTCTTCATCGATCACAATCAACAACTATATATATGAGAGAAATGGTGTATGTTTGTGGAGAGACGTGTCTCCACACATGTGGAGATATGCATCTTCACAAGAATATACCATTGCACCCCTTCATCATAATTATCAATTACTTTAATCAATATTCTTATGCATCGATTTATATATGATAACACATATTAGTTAATACACAATCAATTTAACATAATCAGTATTGTTAATAATGAGATCGGTGAAAGAAACTTAATTTCGATATATGATTATCAATTTATAAGCATGATTATCGTATAAATGATATGTATATCGTTTCTCATAAATGATGAAGATCAAAATATAATTGTTATTCAAAACAATGATATCGAGCATGATTGATTCGGATAGTATTATCGATCATTCATAGATCAATTTATATAGAGCTAATGGAATTTTGTTTTGATCAATTTGATCAAATGTTTATTATATCAACAATATGATTAGAAATTCTATATTCACAAATGTATGTATAGATATTTTATATATATATATATATATAATAATTGTGAGCAAGGCTTTCGAGGGTACCTGTTATCTATTTTGAAAGGCTCAAATCAATCAAACATTAAGAGTTTAATCTAGCATACAATCAAAACAAAAACAAGGAAACTCTAAGCTAGCCACCTCAGATTGAGCCAAAAACAGGTGCACCCAAGCACTGTTTGATTTTCTCTGATAAGAGGGATGTGGGTGTGCTCTCTAAGCACTTGGAGCATACTCTAAATGCATTCTAAGATGGATTGAAATCCATGAAAACCCCAAAATGGCACAAAAACAGGTATAGAACACCTGATTTGCCCCTAAGGCTTCAAGGATCCAAAAATGCTTTAATGGAGATTAAGCTACATGATGAGGAATCTAAGATTGATTTTAGACCAAATTAGAGATGTGATATGATGCTATGCTATGCAAAACAATAAGAAAAGCTATGTTTATCCATTATTACTAAGCTATGATGAGCTAAAAATACTTGAAAGTAGACTAAATTAGAATGATTTGCTAAGATCTAACATGAAAATGGCATTATAACAGTGCATGAGAATGAAAGTAAGCTAATTGAATTTGCTCTTGAAAGGAGGGGTATTTATAGGATTCTCAAGGCTTGGGGTAGGAGGAATGAATGGCCAGGATTGAAATCCTTAAGAGAGGCCAAGATTCATTCAAAGGGAAGCACATGGATTGTGCTAGTTTACAGCCAATCAGGAGGTGACACATGTCACAAGGTGAGTGGATGAAGGGAAGGGCAAAGAGGAGTCAACAAAGGGGGCTCCAAGCTCATAACTCTCCAAATAAATGCTTGTAAGAGCAATAAATGGGCTTTAAGAGGCTTTGAAGACTTTGGGGAAGCAATAAATGCTTTGTGGTTGAGATATTTGGAAGGGAAGACTTTGCTTTGGTTTAGGAAAGTCTTAAGCTTGGTTAGGATTGCACAAAGGTTTAAGGATAGGATTAAGGTTAGATTAGGAAGGGGATTAGGATTAGGATAGAGGCTTCTAGAAGTCTCTAGGCTTTTGGATAAGGATAGAAGGATTCTAGAGAAGTCTAGAACTTTCTAGGATTCTATGGATTTAGGAAACAAATTAATATTTATTTCTCTCAAAAGGGGAAATGAGTTTAAGGCTCATTAGGGGAAGGTTTGACTAAAAGTCAAAGAAGACTTGGATTAGCTAGGAATCACCTTTAATTAATATTAAAGTGAGATTAGGGAAAATTAAGAGAGGTTAGGGATCCTTAGGATATTCCTAAGGTTTTGGGATTAAAATAAATATTTATTTATTTTAATGATTTTTGGGCAATTTATTAATTAAAATAATTAATAAATAAGGAGATAATGTTTAAATAAGATTTAAACATTTTTGGAAGGGATTTCTTAATTAAATATTTTTAATTAAGACAAAGGGATTTAATGGCATAAAAATAAATTAATTAATTAATTAATTAATTAATTAATTAATTAATAAATGATGATGTCATCAGGGGTTTTTCAGAAAATAAAAATAATTTATTTTCTAAAGGATTTTTAGGTGTCTACAATAATAAAATTAATTATTATTATATACATTTGATATGTGTACATACATATAATAAATCACTATTCATAATGTTGGTATAATCAACATTCCATTTATCTGACCAAAGCTACCATCATTAACACCTTGTAGTAATAATATTACAATGTTTGGACAAAAAAGGGTGACCTCTAAAATAAGGTTTCCAGTAATGTTCAATGGCACTCAACCTAATGGGATTCAAGGGTGAGACACTTAAGTCTCTAGTCATCCACGCCAATTCCTTAGGCACACTCACCTATCCTAGACTACCACTAACACACCAAGCCCAAGATAGCTTGAGTATAGGACTGGGGTTTGTCCACAATTCTATTTATATAGTGTCCCAAGGGAGTTGCGACTTTGAGGTCATTCCTGTATAATATAAAATGGATATCATGTAAAAGGGTTATTTTCCACTATTCATATTATGCATTGGAATGCAAAACCACCTCAAAATAAATATGATTAACACCACTTGATTAGAAGGATTCCAATGCAATAGTAATGCCTTGAAGGGTTTTGATTCCTTTGTTGCTTAGAACTGAGAAAGAAAGGGGTGATATTGATATGAAAAAGACTAAATAAGCTCATATCTCATCTAAATCAATTGGGAAGACTGGTGTGAAAAAGGAAAGAGGATTTGAATGCACTTGGAAATGGAATGGAAAAATTGAACTTTAAACCCAAATTTATGATTATCGGAATCCCAGAATGAGTTGTAATCACAAATCTAAGTCCTGGAAGTTGTAAACTAACTTCCTACCAAATTTCAACCAAAAATGGTAGGGACAGGGTGAAAATCATCATGTACCTAGGGACAAATCAGTTTGTGCAACGTGTTCCTGGAACTTTCAGATGAAACTTCAATAGAACCTGTAATTGCTCCTATACTACCCAAAAAAAATTTGATGGCTCTATAGCCTATTACTGCACACAAAAAAATAGGGAAAAAGGTTGGGAAAAGGGGTTTTCCTTGGTCAAACCCCTATTTAGGAATCAACCTTGAAAATGAATTGAAATTGCATAAGGAAAGATGAAATAGAAGCTAGATCTAAACTACCTCATTCCTTTGATGATGCAATGCTTCTTTGGATGTGACCATGAGTGTTGATGCAATAGCTTGATCTACAAAAAAATCTATAGGAAATCCTGAAACCAAATCCTTGAATAATGGATGTTTTAGTTTTCCATAATGCTTGATGAAGCAAAAGAAGGATTCAAGACTTGGATGCTTGATTGAAGAAGAGATCTTGAACTCTAATTTACTTGATTGATCATGAATGCTTGAAAATTTGATATGGAATGCTTGCATTTGAATACTTGTTACCAAATAATGGGATAGAATGTCCTTTTATACTTCACTCCCTCCATTAGGGATTCAAATTTGATCCAGGCTAACCACAATTGAGAACCTTGGAAGAAGACCATGATATCAAGATCTAGGAAAAATATGGACCCAAAACTCTAGGGAAAGGTCAATTTTGGTGACCTGTCCTAGGGATAGGTCAATTTTGGTGACCTGTCCCGTGGATAGGTCAATTTTGGTGACATGTCCTAGGAAAAATAGGCTCAAATTTCACCAAAATATTAGGGGCAGTGAATAAGTGCGAGAAAAGAAGAGACAACTCATTTCAGGGTTGAAGTAGATCATGAAAGTTGAAAATAAGTAGATAGGTTCTAGATGAGGAAATGAATTATTTGATTAGAGGGAGAAAAAGAGGAGCACACTTAGAAATAAGGGTTAACCTCAAGTTTTGAATAAATTGAGTCAATATAGGACTTATAATGTTAATTTGAAGGTCCAATAAGTGATGGGAGAATGTGAAATCAATGTGGGAACCCGTACATACTAAAATGGGGATAAAATGAGAACCTAAATAAGGGTGCTTACTTCTTAGGATGATACAGTTCCTTGAGATGATGAAATACCCAAGATGACCTCTTTAATAAAAAAATAAAAAGGGGTTCTAACACAGATTGTGCAAGTGCACCAGCCATGCCAGACAGATTGATTAATTTTAAACCCAAATCGAAGTGTGACGTAATCTACTTGTAGACAAAAATTGAAAGAAGGGTTAATTCTAAGCACCAAACTAAGTGTGATTCCATCCTATTACAAACAAAAATATTAAATTTCTCCATACCACACACTAAAAATCCAAAATCAGTAACCGAAAATCCTAATCTAGGACAAATTAGAAACAAAAAAACCAGAAATTGAAATCAAATGACAAAAATCTAATAGAACTACAGAGATTGTTTATACCTACTCTTACCAAGAGAATGTATTGTTTAATCAGTACATGTGGCATTGCAACTGGAAATTGCAGTGTTTAATTAATCGATTGCATCATTTGGCTAAGCAAATACGTCGTTTAAAATCATGCAATTGCATCAAATTATCTATCAAGAATAGAGATGAAAAGGCACACACAAAAATAATTGTTAAAATCTAGAATGATTGTTTATACAAAAAAAATAGTTGTGGCTTATAAACATTCAATTGCCTTGTTTGATATTCAGTTGCATTGAATCAATCTAGACATGCAAAAATTTAAAAATACACAAAAAATTGAAAATTGAAAATATTCACATTGACTTCACTAGAATGTATAGGCTATAAAAATTTTTATGAATAACCTACAACAAGATTAGTAATGATCCAACCACAAAAGATATTAATTTAGTTGCGTAAATCATACACCTATCCAAAAGAGAGTCAAATAATCAATCAATCATGCATAAAAATGAATCTTCATAAAATAACGCATAAAAGAAATCTCTCTATTTTCTCCTTTGTTTCTCTTTTCTTTATGCAATGTGCACTGTCAAATTTACTGGATTCAATGTGACAACATGAAAATTTAAGAATTGTGGTTGAAGAAATTGTGAGAATTGAATCTCATTTTATAGAATCTTGAGTTTGAATGAATGCTTCAGATTGAGGGATGGTGACTGATAAGGAAGGGGTGTTTTAATACAAACTAAATTGATTGGACAGATGACTGAGATAGATTAACAACTGACTAGTTGCATGGCAAAGTTTACTAAATAGATAACTTGGTTGATAGATAATAAACTAACTACATGACAAAGTTGATTGAATAGATATCTTAACTGATTGAGAGTGAATTGGTTGCATGACTGAAGACTGAAAAACAACCGATTGCATTGATGAGAAGATTGAATTGCTTAAAAAGACTTGAATTGTTAGTTTGTGGAAGTTAGGGGAGTGGAACTCAAGAATATAATTAGCATTAAATAATAAAAAAGTTATTTAATTGTGCATTAGAGGAAATAAATAAATTAAATTATTTATTTATTTTAAGAAGAATAAGTTAGCATTGGGGAAATGGAATAATTAAATAAATAAATTATTTATTTAATTTTAGAAGACGGTTAATAAATTATATAATTAAAAAAATAATTATTTAATTATGGTGATGAAAATGAGAAGACCTAATTAAATAGTATGATTATTTAATCAAACTTTAGAGAAAGAGATTAATTAAATAATAAGATTCTTTAATTAATTTTTAGAGAAATAATTAGAGAATCTCAAATGAATATTAACTAAATTATTTAATTACTAGAATTAGAGGGAAATATCAAGTTTGAAATTCAAATTTGAAGAAAGATACCAATTAATTAAATAATAAAGATTATCTACAAGAGACATTTGATATCACTTAGATTCACTGAATCTTAGAGCTATCATTACTACTTTCATACATGATCAAAGCAATTATTAAATATTTTCTTATGCAAAAAAATCTAATGCATTATATGTTTAAGAGTGTTCTCTTTCCAGTCTCAAATTTAAATTCATAGATTATTGGAGGCTGTTGAACAACAATGGGGGCGAGTAGAACTAAAGAGCTCGTAGGGGTAGAGGAAGGAGATGGGGTGGTGGTGCACATTGAATTGGTGACCCACAGGCCCAAGGACAGAGTGGCAAATAGGGTGGTGACCACGGATGGGGACCAGGTGGGTGGTTGCAGAGGAGAGGTTGTACGAATTGTAGATGATGTGGCATAGGCGCGAGAGCCATGGACTTGAGACCATCAAACCCCAAGGTGTGACAAAGCACAGATATGTGGTGTTTCCTTTTGATGAGTCATTTTGCTAGGTAGCCAATGAACGTAGATCATATTTTTTTTACTACATTTTGAATATATTGTGTCATGAATATATCATTGATGTATATGCTAACAAGGCATAGCCGATGTGGGGGTTGTTTGGGTAATCTGATGTGGCAATGTAAAGGAGGTGTGGGGATTGGTGAGCTGATGTGGCAATGTAAAGGGATGCAGGTGGTTTGTATGGGGGTACAATGTGGCATTTGGAACTCTGATTTATATTTTGATTTTATCACTATTATTAATAAAATAATATAACAAATTTATCGATAAAAAAAGAGTGTTGTCTTCAATCTTTTATCTAATTAGATCACACTTATGTAGTTTGACACAAGAGAGTAATTATACCTCTAACATAAAAACCAACAAAAATGACAAATAAGTTTTTAACCCATAATAAACTAAAACATCAAGACAAACTCAAACCAACAATTTAAAAGTTATCTAGATACTATCATATTTATATTTAGAAAAATCTATGTAAAATATGTGGAAGAATATCATGGAGACACATATTTTTATTTAAATACATTTTTCCTTCTTTATTGATTTTATTTTATAGATTAAACTATAAAAAATTATAAGATGGACAATTTACTTTATGGTCTAATTTACTTTTACTTGTACTATATGAATCTTATATATAACCATAATTGATTCGTAACCCTAACCCTGACCTTTATTGAACTTAAATTGTAACTGTAAGTGACCTATAACCTAAACTTAATTAGACTAAACTATAATTAAAATCTTGTCTTATTCTCTAATCCTAGTCATAACCTAAATAAAATCTTAAAAATCTTATCTTAATCTAAATTGCATTAATTAATTAAGAATATTCAATATCTTTATGTGAAATAAAAAAAAAATTTAATATTATTATTGTAATGTCCCCGCTAGGGAACCCATAAGGAATCAGGTCTATGACCTAAAATTACAACTAACAAATTTTTTTTTCTAACATTCATATCATCATTACCATTCACAAGTACATTCCTTAAGGTTCCCTTAATGAATTCATTTACCATTTTCAATTAGTTTGAAAAATTATTACTTAATCTAACAAATTCTATTTCCATTTCAACTTCAATTTACATTGAGACAATGATCCCATTTCACATCAAAACCAATTACATTAATGAGCTAGTTGAATTAATTTTCTTTACCAAAATAACAGTTAATTTACTTTTAGAAGTGAAACAAGCACACATTACGTATCTTATCCACTAAGTATATTTATCTTTTCCTAATGGTTTACTTCTTAACCATATCTATGCACAACTCAATTGCATACATAAATAAGCTTTCCATTAAAAGTCCTTACTTTCCATTTTTGCTTTAAAATCAAAATAGAAAGAGTGTAAAGTACTTAACCATGTATTTATAACCAATCATAAACCATTCTCTAAATCATCTTTATCACAAGTTTAACTATCACAAATTATCATATATATCATTGTATATATCCATTTAAGAACTGAGATTAAAACCTAGTTTAAATAACCTTACATCATACACATTGAACTTATACATTTAAGGATCACATCTTATTACTACTTCCAATACCATACATGTTTCTTACCCTTATTATTTCACCTAGAAATACCCTTCAACCCTTAGCATATCTTTTCACTATTCCACATATCAAAACAAGTTTCCTTTTAAAGAGGTTTACATCCATAAGTACTTGTATTACAAAGGTTTTAATAGAACCATTACTTCCAATTTCATTTAATATTCACAAGAGATATAAGGTAGGAATTACTCATTGATTTAACCATATTCAATTCCCTTGTTGAGATTCCTAAATATTACCCTTACCCATATACATAGCTTCTTTCTTACAATTTCTATTTACAACACAATTAGAATTATAGTTGTTTCACATGGCCCGAAGACGTACAGAAAGACAATTACATCAAGTTTCCCAAAGGATTACATTACATCTTTATACCTTGATTTTAAAAGATAGAGATACATGACAAGAAAAAAACTTCACCACTGAATAACTCAGAATCCAAGCCACGACATGAACCATGAACAATACCTCGAAAGATTTTTGCCACCCAACCATGTGAAACTGGTGAAGTTCCACCCCCCGTGCTAGGAGATAGAACCAAGGTACTCTCAAGACCTTAAGGCAATCTAAGTCTCAAAACACCAATAAACCAAAGCTCAAAAGAACAAGAATAAACCACATAAAATATCATCATACTATAACAACGAGGTTAAGGTTCCAGGAGACCACCTAAGTGAGTGTCATCACACAACCTGTATATTGGGATCATTCCTGGCAACCATGTAACCCTGGTCCCCCCTTTATGAATAAGGATCCATCCTAGCAGTTATCACTGGTCCCAGTACTCCAATCAGGTCTGTGTGGCCATTATTATATTTTCTTTCATTATCTTTTGAATCCCCCCTTCCCAGGTTAATTTTTAAGGTTATCACTTTTTTTACAACCCACCCATAGGATCATCTGGCAACCACTTTAGGGTTCCAAAACCTATGGTGAGCCACTCACATAGGGTTCCTATTCCCTTACCCCATCATAAGCCACAAATACAAGATAACACTTCCAAGTCCTGATTCATAGATTTAGGAAACTCCCCTGTGCACTCAGGCCCTCAGAGCGAGTCCTAACCTTAGCCATATACATAATAGGTACCATTGGAAGAATGTCTATCACAAGACATCTCAAAGAAAAACATAAAACTTTCCACATGCATAAGCACAACTTTCCAAGGCTTATTTATAGGTCTAAGGAACCCTCCCGTGCACACAAGCCACTGAGACAAGTCCTAGCCTCAAAAACTAAGCTCAAGGCTATGCCAAGTACAAAAACATCATAAGTAAACCATATAACCTCAATAAAACAAGTAATGAACATAAATAGGTGATACAAACTTCCACATGAATTAAAACAACATTCCAACTATGGAAACCTCATGTGCCTGAAATTTGGCTAAGTCTGATTTTTTTTAGAAATCTCCAAAATCTAGAATCTGCATCTTAACTCCTATGAGGCTGAACCCTATCTCAAACATCCTGGAATGTATTTAATTTCTTTATACAAATATAACTTAAAGTATAAGAAATTAAAGTATCAGACTTATACATAAATGTTATATTTGTATAAATCCTGCAAATTTTGAGCCCCTAAAACCCTAAAAACTCCAAATGACTTTGTATAAAAGCCCATATGACAATGTATTCATTCCCATACGACATTTGACCAAGTGTCGTACAGGTGTGATTACAATGTCGTACGACACTGCAAAACACTTTCACAAAATCAAATTTTTGACTTCCTGAAAACATTAAAACTGATTTTTAACCCATACGACAATGTATGCATTCCCATATGACATTTTACCAAGTGTTGTACGAGTATGAATACAATGTCGTATGACACTGCAGGACGCTTTTACGAAATTAATTCAAAATTGTCTAAAAAGGCCAAAAAATAACTTTTTAAGGCATGGAGAGTGCCCGGGAAAGGTTCCCTGAGCTCAACCTGATGTAGGGACCTCAGTACCACATCCATGACACATCCTCAACACTACCTAAGCCTCAGACAAAATAAAACAAACGTAAAACAATAATTCATAGAGAAGCCTACAAGAGAAATAGAGAAGGAAAAGGGACTGCATCTCATTCCTAAACCATCCTCACCCTTCCTATTTCTTCCTAAACTTCACTATTTCATACAATAACAGTGAAACACACCCTCCCACATTATCACAAGAATTCTTAACTTCCTATGAAGATTTCACAACAATAAATATACAAATATTTATAAAAATTACTTCCCGAAAACATATTTAAAATACGCATAAAACAAAACATATATATAAGTTTCCCTTTTCAATACAAAGTAAACAATAATATGCACATCCACTAACATTTCATACACAATCATACACATAGGAAGAATGGAGATTCATCCCAGTTTAGACCCTACCTAGGGTCCTGCGGAGAA
Organism: Chamaecyparis obtusa; assembly: GCA_027943335.1. NCBI lineage: Eukaryota > Viridiplantae > Streptophyta > Pinopsida > Cupressales > Cupressaceae > Chamaecyparis > Chamaecyparis obtusa. Next base: position 624,128 of record BSBK01005269.1, on the reverse strand, counting down.
TCCTCTTCCAAAGGCCGGAGTACTCTCTGAAAATTTCCAAGCCTTAAGTTGGTATCCTCCTGGATATCTTCCTCTAGCATCCAATCTTCCAAAAATCCACACATTCTTTCCCTCTAAATAGAGAACTCTCAAACTCACAGAAAAACTCCACTAAATTTTCTGGAAAAATCTATGCAAAAAGCCTCTAAATTTTCCTAATACTTTTCCTCTCCCAATCACACAAAAATGCAAATATTTATCCTCCAACTATGTGGTTGGAGGAGTTTCTTTACAGGAAGCAACTTATCCAACTTCTATAGTTGGTTGGAAAATTAAACAAAACATTCCCGTAAGCACTTAACAAAGTTTAAATAAATTTAATTAAAATAGCTTTCAAAAAAAACCATAACAAGAATAATAAAAAAATAACTTTCAAGGAAAAACACATAGCACACATGGAAACCAACTAGCCTAACTTCTAGGAGGTCTCGAGTTCAACTCCCTCCTAGATAGCTAGTTTTACTACAAGAGCATTTATTTTTATTATTACTATTGTTAAAAAAAATTTACTTTAATATACTTCATTCAATAGACTTTATTTAATTATTAAAATATCATTTACACAATCAATAAAAAACATACAAATATTATTATTTATATAAGCATGGGTATATGTGTGTGCACCCACATATACACATATCTATATAACATACAATCAATATCACACACACACACACACATATATATACTAATAAGGATAAATCTAACTCACATCATAAATCACAGAACAACATCAAATCATAAATCACAAGATCACATCACGTAGTGCATTCAAATCCTCCAACTAGGGTAACCTCCTCCTAAACAAAAATCTAAGTCCACGGGTAACCTTGAGAGTAATCTTGGTAATATCTCCACACAACAACAGTTCAAGAATTTTGAAGGCGCGCTCAGACCTGTGTAACCAGGTGGAGTCGATGCTTGGTACCTGCATCTTGCAACACCAACTGACATGCATATATATATATATATATATATATATATATATATATATATATATATATATATATATATATATATATATATATATATATATATATATATATATATATATATATATATATATATATATATATATATATATATATATATATAAACAGACAATGGCAAACAAGGAGGGAGAGTGCGACATCGTGTGGACCTCCTATAGGAGTAACTACGACTGCCTCCCCTCATCCTACACTCACATCAGACAATGACATCAAGAAAGCATAATTGGATTAGTGTGGTTAGTAATAGAATAATCTATTTTCCATATTTTATAACAAGAATTGCATCATAACATATTCATGTAAATGTAAGTCATCTATTAACTTTCACAAACTCATTTAACCATCAGACATGTACTCAAAATGTCCCATTATCAAATCAAGATAAACAAATCATATAACCCTAAATGCATTAATGATGTCTAATCCCAAGTAATGTTATTAAAGAAGGTAACACATCTAACCCTTAAGTGATTATAATAAATTAACCTAAGGTAAACATAAATATTAATAATGAGCATTTCACAAAGAAGCATATAAGTCTATCAGGTGATCCTTTTAGCATTAAGGTCCTAAACTATCACTGACACATAAGAAGATGTATAGGAACATACCTATACAATATTATTATTTTCCACATTAAAATATGAAGTTATGGTGAGTTGGAAGAGGTTTGGTTTAAGCAACCATCTCAAGAAGGGTCATTCTTACATATAGCTCTTCCTAATTTCTATTGAGCACAACCAGGACTTGACAAGGTTGGAGGGGCATTACAATTATCATATTATCTAATATAAACTCTATTTTACTTTTAAAATTTATAATAATATTAAAAAATTTAAAAAAATCTTATCTTTATTCTCTAAACCTAATCAATACCAAAATAAAATCTTATCTTATCCTTATAAATTATTTTAATTAATTAAAATTATACAAAATCGTTATCTTTAATAAATTCTTATTTTAATAATCTTTTTATCTAAATTTCATCTTGCTTTTAAAATCTAAAAGAATATTTAAAATATCTTAAATAATATTTGTTACTTTTTTATTTGATGAACATGAATACATGACCTCTTATATATGCCTTCTACTTAATAAAATATATATCTAATTAATATTTAAAATATCTTATTTTTGTTACTTTTTTATTCCATGAACACAAATATATGACCTCCTATATGAATATTCTACTTAATAAAATATAATTTTGAGTAATATTTAAAATATCTTATATTTGTTACTTTTTTATTTCGTGAACACAAATAAGTGACCTCTTGTATGAATCTTCCACCTAATAAATATATAATTCTAAATTATATAAAAAAAAAAGAGGAACTTTTAATGTTGACGAGGCTAAACATTAAATAGCCTATGGGATAGTAAGTCAAGTCATCTTCAACTTTTACAATTCAATTCTTTTATTGTATGAGGTGATGACGAGCTTCCCCAATTTCTCAACAACCCTTTCACCAAAAAGGCTATACTAGAACCTGTTGCCAAGACATTACCATAAATGGTAAGTATCACATTCCAAAATGAAGTGTCTTTTAAATTGCCTTTTCCAAAGAATACAAGCCTTTATATATATATATATATATATATATATATATATATATATATATATATATATATATATATATTAAAGAAATCACAAATATAAATTCAACGTAGAAGGGATGACTAACTAAAAGTATGATAACAATTGAAATATTGACGTCCTCTATGAATATTGTACTTAATAAAATATAATTTTGAGTAATATTTAAAATGTTTTATATTTGTTACTTTTTTTTATTTCATGGACACAAATGTGTGACCTCTTATATGAATCGTCCACCTAATAAATATATAATTCTAAATTATATAAAAGAAGAGGAACTTTTAATGTTGACGAGGCTAAACATTAAATAGCCTATAGGATAGTAAGTCCCTTCATCTTCAACGTTTACAATTCAATTCTTTTATTCTACCAGTTGATGACAAGCTTCCTCAATTTCTCAACAACCTTTTCACCAAAAAGGCTATACTAGAACCTGGTGTCAAGACATTATCATAATTGGTAAGTATCACACTCCAAAATGAAGTGTCTTTTAAATTGGCCTCTCGACAAGAGTTAGTTCTTAACTGAACAATAAGAATTTCAACTTTCCAAAGAATATAAATCTTTATATATATTTTTTAAAGAAATCACAAATATAAATTCAATATAAAAGAGATGACTAACTAAAATTATAATGACAATTGAAATATTAGCGTCCAACCAATTTTCAACCAAAAAATTATGATGACAATTGAAATATTAGCGTCAAACCAATTTTCAACCAAAAAAATTATGATGACAATTGAAATATTAGCATCCAACCAATTTTCAACCAAAATAACTATAAAAACATCATAAATATCTTGACAAGACAATTTTTTGATATTTAATAATGCCTGTATAGCCATTTCCATTCCCAACCAACCATTAAACAACAAAGTGAGGCGTGTTCTTTGCATTTGGAGGAACCTCTTTCGGTTTTATTTTTTAATATATAAAACCATGACGCGTGGCAATTACACATTGTATCGCCTAAAGAGGCTCTGTCACGCATTCCAAGCCCTCTGAAATGGGTCTGCACCTTACACGTCTGCTTATTTCATTGGATAGTTATTTAAACCCTAACATTTCATTGGTTGCGTGACACAGTGTCCTTTCTGTGATTTGACTTTGCGTGGTCGGCGCATATTCTCCAATGAAATCCTATTCCAACGAAATCGAACTATTAAATTCTTTAATGTCCCACTTTTGCCTATTTCGCAGAGAAAACTCTTCACAGTTCACATAATTTTTCACCATGGATTTTGCATTCACAATGCTCACTGCAATAGGGTTTCTGCTCCTCTCTGGTTCAGGCAGGCTTATCATGGCTGAATCATGTCAGGCTACTGTGACTTCATATTGCTTAAGCTGGAGATTAAATGTAGAGGCAAATAATCTTCAGCACTGGAAAGTTGTTCCAGAAGAATGTGTAGAATATGTAGGGACTTATATGCTGAATGGAGATTATGAAAGAGATTTGGTAGAAATCATTGAGCAGGCTGTAATTTATGCGAGGGAATTGAAGCCTGCAGGGGATGATGGAAGGGACGCTTGGGTGTTGGATGTGGATGATACAGCTTTGTCTAATCTTGAGTACTACAAGACCAGAAATTTTGGGTAACTATCTCTTGTCGTTCTTTTTTGGGGGGTTTTTAGCTTTAATGGTTAGAATGGCTGTTTCGATTTGGTGTTGTTTCTCTATATTCAATGACATGTCAGGGGAGATTGTTTAATCGGACGGATTCAATCACATTTTAGTGAGCTTTGTGAAATTTCTTAACCAGGAGGCATTCAATTACATTTTAATGAGTTTTGTGAGGTTTCAGGGGAGAACTGTTTAATCAAGATGCATTCAATTAGGGTTTACTGAAATTTGAGGATAGAATTGTTCGACCAAGAAGCATTCAATTACATGTTAGGGAGGTTTTTGAAATTTCAGGGGAGATTCGTTTAACCAGGATGCAAGGATGCATTCAATCACATTTTAGTGAGTTTTCTGAAATTTCAGCGGAGAATTGTTTAACCAGAATGTGATTAAGTTTTGTGAAATTTCAGGGGACAATTGTTAAATCAGGATTGCATTCACTTACATTTTAATGAGTTTTGTGAAGTTTCAGGGGATAATTGTTTAGCTAGGATGCATTCAATTACATTGTAATGAATTTTCAAAAAGGGAGAATTGTTTAACCAGCATTTATATTATTTCTTAGTTTTTAGATTTGATTGTGTCTGAATTTTTAAATTGACATTTTAGATCACACTCAAACTATCACAAGGATTGTTATTTTATCGTTCTGATGATGGTTCACTGAGTGCTACTGAAATATTGACTCAAAAATTTAAACAATCAAATCTTAAAAAAAACAATATTACTATAGATTGTAGAAATCTGTTTGCTCTAACAGTGTGCATTCAACTTTTATTTTTATTTTTTTGAAATATAAGGGGAGAATTGTTTAACCCAGATCCATTCACTTACATTTTATCAAGTTGTGAAATTTCAGCAGATAATTGTTTAACCAAGATACATTCAATTACATTTTAATCAGTTTTGTGAAATTTCAGGGAAGAATTATTTAACCAGGATGCATTCATTTACATTTGAAATTTCAGGGGAGAATTGTTCAATCAGGATGAATTCACTTACATTTTACTGAGTTTTGTGAAATTTCAGAGTAGAACTGTTCAACCAGATGCATTCAACTACATTTAACTGAGTGTTTTTCAAATTTCAGGGGAGAATTGTTTAACCAGGATGCATTCAACTCATGGGTGTTCAGTGGAAAATCTCCTGCTTTAACTGCAACTTTGGAACTCTATCAACAGCTCATAAAATTGGGCTTCAAGGTATTCTTTATCACCGGAAGGGATGAATCCCAGAGAGAAATCACACGGGACAATTTAATCTCCCAGGGGTTTACAAAGTGGGATGGACTCATATTAAGGTAACTATGATTGATTGATTTTGTTGGTAAATTTACAACTGTGCTGTGATGGTATGTTCAGAAAATCTGTTTTGGTTGTTTAACAGAACTGGGAGCGATCATGGTGACAGCGCTGTTGTGTTCAAGTCGCGCAAAAGGGAGGAATTGACAATGAAGGGATATCGAATTTGGGGAAATGGAGGAGATCAGTGGAGTGATGTTACAGGGAATGCTGCTGGTGCTCGCGTATTCAAGCTTCCAAATCCCATGTACTTCATTTCATAATGTGAAATATGAATGAAATTGTTATCTGTATATAAGCTGTGGGAATCAACCCACCCAAACAGGCCTATGAAGGGCTTAGCCATGTATAAAAACAAAATTGTTGCAGAGGCAACCATTGTTGCAGGGCCTAGCCAATTTAGGTGTGCCCTCACCATTGTTCTTTTTCAATAGATAAGTGGGGAGGGCTAAATGGGGCCTGCTCACTTGAAAATCATAGTTCGATACAATGAAATTGAAATAAAAGCAAACCAATTCAAATCCAATTTTTAAATGAGGTCTCATTACCATGTGCAGAGAAGCCTTATTTTTGTTTTTAGCTTTACAGTTAGACATCATTCTTAATTCACTTCTTTTTTGGGGGAGAAGACCGATCAGGTTCAGCTTCGGCATCTCTGTTGTTTTCTTTATCTGACGAGAAAATCATCCTCAAAAAGAGTAAAGAGATCCAAACATTGACATTACCTGAGTCTCTGAACTTTACAGATTGTTTGCTAACAGTACTCTTAATAGATTATGAATTTCTTCTCTATTTGATTCTGCGTAACTTGACTTTAATGAGCCATTTACTTCTGTAGGAAGCTCCTCACTATCCTTTCCCTTATTCTCTACTATTATTAGGGAGAATGAATGAAAAAAATTTATAACAAGGTCAAATAGTCTAGCAAACAGATAAGCATGCGAAATTCTAAGTAAAAAACGGTTAAAATATGGTATCAATTTGATCTCTTTTTCCTTCTACATCTTGGGTCTTATATCTTGATAAGATAATATTTGTTGAAATAATTTTCAATATTTTTAAGAATATAACATTGGAAGTTGTAAGTCTAAAGTGGACACTTTTGATCATAATTACTTATAATTGAATAAAATATATTTCTTAGATAAAAAACGTAGCAATCATGTGATGTCACACTGGGGCACCAATAAAACATTACTTAATACACACTTATTTTAACTTAACAACTGACAAATATGGTCTAACCAATTTTGGAGGTCTTTTAGGATACCTAAATCTAAAGCATGTTGATATAGTATCATATTTGACGATGGGGACTTGAATCCTTAATTATATGTAGGGACCTTACCAAGAAATCTGTCGTAAAAAAATGTGAGTGATTTAAAATTGCTTTTTGTGATTTTGAGATGCATGAAATTAAGATCTTCAACTAGGGGGATTTACTAGGAGTCATACAGGCTAACTTTGTCAACATGCAATCATTACATGGAATATTGAAGACCTCATTTTTTAAGAAATGTAAAATGGACATTTATCTAACTACAACTAAGGTTTGGAGGTGTGACTCATCATGAAACTTGTACAACTATTGATCCATCTTCTCTACTAAATCCTTTCTCCTAACCCTTAAACATCCCAAAATGTCACTCCTCAAAAGATTTATTCTTTTCCCTATCCTACTTTGGATTATTTCATGTTGAAATAACTACTTGTTTCAAACAATTGACCAACCTTGAAACAATTCCAAACACATAATGTCTAATTTTTATAATCTAAGGGTTATTTGCATAGTTTTTTAGACCAATTTTTGAAGGAGGGCCTTGAGACCCGGATCCATTCCTACTAAAATCTTAGTTATAAATGTTAGTGAATGCTTGTGTTCTTAGGTGATATATGAGTTTACCTACAACGCTTCTTATATTTTCAATGTAGAATGGAACTAAAAACATCAAGAGAGACTCGACATTCTTACCCAAATTGAAGAAAACCTTTAAAATATTATAAGCATGTTGAACTCTAGAACATGAGTTCAAGTAAAGCATTGTCATATCCCAATGCCAAGGCCAAACTTAAGTCTTATATAATCCACCTCGAAATCACAAACAAGCTTTGTTTGTGCCCACAGTGATAGATCATCATTGATACTACAAAAAAAAAGCTACAAGTATATGAAAACCATTTGTCCAGCTCTAGAATATGGACCAAAGAGAGTCGAAACTACCTATTAGCACTAATTACATCTCCTCAATTTCTTCTAGTGACCACTGAAAGAAGCTCAAGATCCTAATAAGTATTAATATAAGACAACAAACTATGCTTATTATAACAAAAAATAATAATAATATATTTTTTACAATAAAATAACATTGGTTTTAATCATTGTATTTAATCAAGTAATAACTAATATAGATTATTGAGACATGAATGATCATAAACAATTATTGGAAATTTAATGTTAGAACATGAATAAATTGATTGCATGGATACTTAATTCTAATGCCCTCTATATAGATTTAATTAAAACTTGTAATTATTAATGTGTGATTAATCTATATTTTGATATTAATATTTGTTAAATTAAAATAGTGGTATTGTGATTTGACCTAAGAACAACAACTACATGTTTAGGTTTTAATTTCACAAGATGAAAGCAAAGATATGAATGTTATATTGGATTCACACATCACCTCGCATGATTTTACTTTATATAGAACAAAAATAAAGTCATTTTTCACATACATAATTTCTTGATATAAACGAGTCTATCAAGACTACAAAAAGACATTATCTTTCACATCTTATTAAAAATCCTTTTTCTAGATTTTTCATTTCTAAAGACATATAAGCATCCTCCAATATTCAAAGTTATCTCAACAAATCAACAATATGTACATTTCACTAATGTTTCAATCACACCTTTCTATTTTTATAAAGTTAAATACAACATATTTTAATCTCTTGGATGAATATTAGCCATAAAGAATGGAAAGTACATCATACTCATGTCCTTTTTGGTACAATTACACTTAAGAAGTCCAATAGAGAAGCACAATACTTGCTAATTAATTTTCATAATTTTTAGAAAATAATGTTGGAATAAACCTTGATGAAGAAGTAATGTAGCTAAAATATCTAAGAAAGATGTTTATTTAATATAGAAAGATTATCCTTAGGTTCCAACAAAGTTTAAGAAGGAATTATAACTTGTCTTAACCATCTTAGAGAGCACTAACATTAATCTTGGTGTTGGCACTAACATTAATCCTGGTGTTGGTACAAATATAGAGGGATAGCTACAGTTGAAAATACTCATGTCCTAATGGATAGCTACAATTGAAAATACTCATTGGACATTATCACAACAAAAAAATATCTTCAAGGCACACACATGTTGAATTACAATCTAAACCTAATGGTCAAGGAATTAGGCATCACAATTAACAAGAATGGTTTGTAGGTTAAGGTTTGATAAATGTGTCTAATTTGGCTAAAGAGAATACTCATGTAAAGTTAAATTTCATGGGATGCAATTTACAACATCAGATCCCCCCCCCTACCCCACTTTAGCAAGCATAAGTGTTCATAAATAAATACGAGCTAAAGTATAAAGAAGAGACTTGAGATTAGTTCACCTAGAATACAAAGGATAAGAAGAATCTTCTATCCATGTGGATTTTCCACTAGAAAAGATACCTAAGTCAATACTTAAATATTTTGAGTTGTATTATCGTAAACATGTTGCTGGTAGACAATTATGATAGGTGAAAAGTAAAAATTCAAACATTAAAATGATCATAGATATTAGATAACATCGATATGTATGAATGGAAAGTTGTGTTATGTATCTACATAGAGAGAGAGAGAGAGAGAGAGAGCAACAAGCTAGCAATTTGTTTTATGCTAGGTGATCCATGGGAAGAAGAGAGGGGGAGAAGAGTAGAAAGGCTATAAAGTTGCATTATGCTAGTTCCGCTCATCTCAAATAGAGAGAAGGGAGAATTTATGGTCTAGAAAGCTATGTTATGCTATTCAATTCTAACTTGAAAATTTTGTGCACAGAGGTAGCTTTGAAATGTTTTGTGCATAGGGCATGTGTGTTCTTGATGACAAAAAGTGTGTGAAATTAGATTGCTTAGAATTATGCCAAAAACTTATTGAAAATTTTTGAGGCTTTAAGAAGTGTCTTTGAAAAAGGGATGACATTAGCCATGGTCATAGACTATATGTTGACCCACAAACACTTTTTCGTATATGTACACCATATGTATCTACTCCCCAACCATTCCAAAACAAGGAAAACCTACAAAATAAAGTATTAAAGGTGAGCCTACCTCAATCACCACCCCCCCCCCCCCCCCAACACCTCCCCTTCCCCCTTATGAATTTTCCAAAATATAAACCCTATTGATGAAAATAATTATATTCACATAGTAGCAATATGTCAATGTTTATAGTGGACCAAAAAACATATTTACAAAGAAAACCTAGAAAGCAAATACAAAGGACAAGTCTAGCAGATAAGAAAAAGGATGTATAAGAGGGCTTGTAAACAAAAAAGATGGAAATAATAATGGAAGGAAGAGATGTAGAAGGTATAAGAAATGGGGGTTCTAATGGTCGTGGGAGAAGGAAAATGGGTAGCATAATGGTATGGAGAGAGGAAAAACCACAAGAGAACTAAATCAAAGTTCCAAAAGCTCAAATGGGTCTAACAAGACCCACGCTCTAACAAAGAGGAAATACAATGTTGATAGCTTGAAAGGATAGCAAAATTTAAATGTCAAAATAAGAGGGAAAAGTGTCTATTTATAAACATATTTTATAATTCATAAATTAGTTTCTCATGAAGTTTGATGACAATAACCACGTGTTCCATTAGGTGGTGCACATGTCCCAAAAAGGTGAAAGTGGCATTTAATGTTGAGGCCTCCAAATTTTTGGGGAGGATCTATAAGAATGATCTAAGGAAATTGGAAGTGGTTATTAATTCGATTGGAGCTTTGCAATGTGATAAATAAGAGTCAAATACAAATGAAGATGAAAACACAAAAATTAAATGCTAGAAATGTACATGATAAGAATCATAGGGAAAAGGATGGAAAATGTTTACATATGGGTCACACAAATAAATGAAACGGGTGAAACATAAGTACATTGAGATTTATTAAAAGGAAAGAAGACAAGGATACATGTGAATTAGAGCTAAATAAAAGATGCATGTAAGGTTATACAAGGTGTGAACACGAGATAAAACAAGACTAAACACATAAAATTGAGAACACAAAAACTAAATGCAAAACATGATAAAATAAGTTGCAAGGTAGTAATTTTTATAGTTTACAATCATCTCCACTTTAGTAGTGATTATGTAATACACCCAAAGAGAATATTCATTATATGCATACAAAAATAATGCTATCAACACATATATAGGGAATGGAAATGTAATAATACACTGAGTATGAAAACATATACACATACATTGAAAGGGTATACAAGGAAAATAAATAAATACAATGAAAACACATCACCAAACCCTAAGAACATATACATACATTATTCAAGTATGTCATATATAGATTTAAATGAGGTAACTACTTATTTTGTAGGTAAGGGATCCAAAGGGATTTGGAGAAAAGGAAAAAGAAAGTGACTAGATCCACAAAGGACACCTAGTCAAAGATAAATTAGAAAGTAGAAGGGCCAATGCACCTCTTTATGAGCTAATTTATCTTACTTCATTTTAGTCAAAATTTATAGAAGGGAGTTGCCCCCTTGGAAACACTTATCAATATATGTATACACACATGCACCCACACATAGATATGTATAGATATGTATATTTGTATGCATATGTATATGTATGTATATATCCATGCATATGTATGTATGTATGTATGTATGCATACATACACATAATTAAATACAAACATAAAAGCCACTAAAAAAATCTGCATTTCATTAGTTTACATCATTTTACAAAACATACATGTCATTTCATAGTGATGCAAATTAAAAAGCTAAGCCTGTGTTGTCTATTTTCTTTATAAAAGTATGGCAAAGGTTTGAAATTTCACCTAAGAAACCTTTTGGTTTTATCTTTCATGCATTGAAATCTGAAATTATAATTACAAAAAAAATGGAGGAAAAATAAATGAAATTTACAATATAAAAAATAACATTTGAGTCACATTGAATCATTTGAAAAAATCTCTCATTTGCAACTCTTTTATTTGATGATGGTTGATAAATATAGGGCCTCACCCCACTAGGGGGATCCTCTGGATAAGGGTTGATTTGTCATGGGTCGTGCATTAAGGAGAAAATCAGTTTGTTCCTTATTGAACAGCCAAAAGGTTGAATGGGAGAATGTTCTAGTGAGAAAAAACCAAGATTTGACTATTCATGAGACTGTTCATGACCTCAAGAAACTAGGTGAGGGTCTTGAAATATCCCTTTCATACATTCTAGTCAATTGAGTTGTGTCCTCATGGCAATATTCTTTGGTTGGGAAGATCTTTTCTTTCAGGCCAATGACTCAAATGGTTCATAAGTGGATTGCTTCTTATTGGGTCTTGAAAGGAAGTGTTTCTCCAAGTGCAATACCAGGTGGCTTATTCCTTTTCAAGTTCTCCTTGGATGAGGATTTAAGGAATATTCTTTCGAGACCATGGGATTTTGGGAAACACCTGCATTACCAATGAAAATGGAAACCAGGGTTTGATCCAAAGGAAGATTTGAACAGTATGGCACCTGTGTGGGTCTAATTGCCTAGTCTACCTTTGGATTTCTAGTATGAGAAAAATTTCAAATGGGTGGAGAACACCTTCGATCATTATTTGTGCTCTGATGAGGTGATAAAGACCAAAAATAGGTGTGTTTTTTCTCTCTTTTGGGTTAATGTGGCTATCCATAAAACTCTTCTAAACTTTATTATTTTACAATCAAAAGTAGGAAATAGAACACAAAATCTTGTTTACGATAATGAAACCACTTTCTACCAAAAATATACCAAACTAATACATTTAATGATATATTGTAAGATCCCTATGATTTAATAATGAAATCCCAATGAGCCAAACTTGGCTACTCTATTTGTGGACATCAACCATAAGGAAGCTAGCCATTTCACTACAGACTGTAAGACCCTTACAGTCAAACAGTGGATGCCCAGTAAGCCAAACCTGACTTCCCTTATTAGGAGAGAAAACCATAGTGATTCTAGCCTCGTCAAGGAAAAAAATGATGCAAATGCCCGTAAAGAGTTTCTAATAAAAATAATCCTCTCAAGGGAAGGAAATGTAGATATCAATAAAGATCATTCTCTCCCAGTGAATGACGGCATGGGGACGCTAATGAGTGAAAAAAGAATTGAAAAAGACTTAGAAGAAAGTATAAAGAGGACATCCATCCTTGATGAGGAAAGGACTATCAATATAGTGAATGGTGACGAATATAGTTTCCTCAAGGATAGAGAGATCTTCCTATCCTAGAGACTACTAGATCTCTAAGGGAAGCCTCTAGAGCGTAAGGAATGTGTATTCAACAAGGGGCTACCTAATAAATAAAATGTAGTTAAACCAAAGGGGAATTTTCCTCATGCAACAGATAATGAAAAGATAAATAAAAAGAGGAAAACAAGAAGAAGGAAAGTTGATGAGGCTAAGGAAAATGGGACAACACAACCCCATATTAGGTTGTCTAATACAAGAAAGCTACAAGGGAATCACTTGTTAAAGTTCGGTGACGCTTGATGTAACCTCTAAAATTTGTAAATGATGATTCTCTCATGGAACATAAGAGGTTTCAATAGCCATTAGAAGTAGTATTCCATGGGGCATTTCATTTTGGAGAATAAAATTAAGATTTTATTACTTCAAGAAGTGAAATTGTATAAACACAACTTTAGCATTGTTGTAGATTACATTTGGTTGGAATCCTCTCACTACACCGGGTAAGTTAATGGTGCTTTTAGTGGAATTTGTATCTTGTGGGAACCTAGGATTCTCAAGGGGAACCTAATAATTCACTCTAACTACTGTGTGGTGGTCACATTAGACTCTAGGAACTTAACTTAGAATTTGGTCAATATTTATACCCCTAATACACAATCAATTAGACAAATAATTTGGAAGGAGCTAGCTATCATAGTCATGACCAATCACAATGATTGTTGGATGGTTTCTTGGAATTTAACATGCCACTATTCCCTCAAAGAAGTTAGGGGAGGAGTGGTGGATCACTCTTACAACATGGATGACCTAGCCAAATTTATCAACTTGTCTCAATTGCTTGATATTGAAATGTTTGGACAAAAGTTCACGTGGTCCAATAAAAAGAAATGAAATAACCTTATTCAAGTTAGACTTGACAACTTTTTGGTTTCGATGCATTGGGACTTGGGATATGATGCCATGTTATGTGCCCTTCCAAGGATAGTATAATATCACAACCTAATTCTATTCAATTAGTAGAAGAATCTAAACCAAGTCCATGTTCCTTTCAGGCATGATATTATGTGGTCTCTATAGAAATATTTCAAAAATTGCATAATTAACTAGTGGAATACCCTGATTCAGGATTTGAATATTTTCAGAGTTAACCAGAAGCTAGAATTAATTAGGAAAAAAGTCATAGATTGGAAAAAATTAACCTTTGGGTATATTTTCTCTTAAAAGAAGGAAATAGGTATTAAACTGAAGGATAATCAAATAATAATGGAAAAGGGGGATAATTCATAAGATATATGTGATGAAGAATAATCCAGAAGGGAAAAATGGAAGGAAATAATAAAAAATGAGGTAATTTTCTAGAAGCATAGACCTTGTATAAAATGGTTAAAAGGAAAAGAAAAATCTTCTTTTCTCCACAAATTAGTATGCAAACATAAGAGAAAAAATAGGATTATGATTCTTAAAGATGAATGGGATCAGGATACTACAGATGATCAGCAATGTTGAACACACATCAGATGTTGAGAGGGGGGTGAATCATCATAAACCAAAAAACCCACTTAAGTAATCAACTCCCTTGAATAGTCACCACATAAAATATTAGGAAAATAATGAACAAAAACAACAACACGTGAACACCAAGATTTTTATACATGGAAAATCCAAACTAGGAAAAACCACAATGAGCACTTGCCCACAAAGATAAATCACTAACATATAGTCTAATTATAAAGATAATAGGAGATCACTACTCTATACTTGCAACAAGATACTCACTACCAATACAACACCAAATATATATAGGAGATCACTGCTCCAGACTTGCAATAGAGGCTCACAACAAAAGTAGTAAGATACAGAAATGAACTTGTGCACCCAAGAATCACTATCCTACGGATAAGGTACATATAAATCTTCTCAATAGATAAGAAGTTATCCCAAAAATGCATTTGTCCTACACAACTCTATCAACCTTAGCAATAGACTATTTCCTCCTTTTCTTCTCTACCATAGTCACAAAATTCTATCCTCATAAACTAAAATCTTCTCTTTTGAAACTCGTCTTATAGATCTTTACAATTTCTCTCACAACTCTCTTACATTTTGCCAAAGCACATGTTGTACTTATATACAAAATAGGTCATTGGAATTACAAAAAAATTGGCCATGCCAAAAGAAAATCAAAGTAAATTACAAGTCAGCCATGTCAATAGAAAATAACAATAAGGTCCTATGCCATGAGCATCCATACCAAAACATAGGTCACTCATAACATGAACCCATTTGGATAATAAATAAACATTAAATGTAATGCCTGGATCAAAAACATGAAGCATGATCCACTCCAAGAGAGAGAGGGACATGAACATGTTACACATTTCCCAATACCAGATCCACAATCACCAAAACAACTTCCATAGCCATTTCAAACATGTAGCATCACACTACTGAAAGAACCATATCACTTGCCAACTATCTTCAAACCTCCACATGCTACGATGAGATCCACAGTACACATCAGATGCCATATCACTTTCTAGTTGTCTGTGTCAAAATACATCACAACACATTTCCAAACCATATCAACAACTGTTCATAACTGCATCACTTGGTAACACTATTTCCAAATTACCAAGAATAGTTTTGAGATGACTAGGAAACACCACAACCAAGACTAATACCAAAATACAATTCAAATCACATTTGCATATACATCTTGTAATGCCCCACCAGGGAACCCAGGAGAAATTAACCTAAACATGAAACTAAGTGTACAAAATAATTTTTTTTTAAGTGTTAACAAACAATAGCAACAATGTTTTACAATGCGGAAGCAATACGGTATAATTTACAACTCACACATAAACACAACTCAACATAGATAAAAAATCTCAAGGGTTCCTTGACGTAGATTACGTAAGCATTAATTAATTACTTTAGATTAGGTATAATTACAATCTCAAGTATACAAAGAAAATAAATACAACCTCATATAAAAGATAACATAAATACAACTGGTACCATTATGTATCCATAATAATGTACATCCACTGCACACGTCGCAGGGTATATAATACAATAACCAGAATAAAGTACAACATGATATCACCTAAATAATCTGATTCAAGGATACAAGAAATCATAGAATAAGAAGGATAAGAACACATCTCCATCAATGAAGAACAAGAAGGATCAACTACCACAAGGATCATCTAGCACTAGTACATGAACATTGGAATCTCAAATGGTAAAAGAATCACTACCACCCGACCTCATGGAACCTAAATGGTCCGCTCACACCATGTTGAGGAGATAACAACAGATCCCACTTGAATAACAAACATCAACAGAACAAGCTAAGGAAGAGATCATGAAAGCTTCCTAACTCAAAAGGTACAATTGGATAACCAGGTAAAACATACTCAACCAGAGGCAACCAACACATGTAGGAAACCTAAGATGCATAAAGGGAAGTGTCATCACATGAGCCAACTCTAAGGTTATCCTTATAGTCTCTCAAGACCCTGACGCCCTAGTGACTCTATGCGATATCAATAACCTCTCATATAGACGAGGTACCAACTATGCCATATCCAGTCCATGTAGGTGGAAGGCATCTTCCCACTCCCATCCTAGTCAAAACTCAATCAGGAACTCAGGCATGGGCGAGGCACATTATATCTTATTAATTCATTTTAAACTCTCAATGTCATTCATTATCACTTGTTAAGCCACTTATAATAGGATATCTTGGCAGAAACTTGCGGGCTCCGACACCAATTATAAGTCACTTCCCACCTATACACTTAGTTAACCTACCCTAGGATAAAGTTGCAAAATCATGACTCTCAAGTCAACATAATCTCATAAAATCCAATCTGGTTCCTAAAGACAACAAGAACACAGAAAAATAATCTTCCATCATAAAACCATAGGGTTGGGTCACTTGATCAAATATCTCATAAGTATGCAAGACAAACAAACATAAACATTTAACCTTGAACCCACCACTGGAAACAACCTATTAGGTCAACACACTAATTCCCCTTTAAGCCAAACACAGAAGGCAAGAATACAGAAGTAGAATTTAATTAAATAAACCAATTCATAAGAAAATTCCATTACTAAAATTAATTTATTTAATAATCACTAACACCATATAATTGCGTTAAATAATTGAATTCTAACCCTAATAGATCGATTTATAACATTCACTAATACAATTTCATAATTAGTTTCATAATCAAAATTTAATCATCTTCTTTTAAAATAAACAATCTCATATATCTTAATATTTTATTAATAAAATTTCCCACAAATTTTATTAATAATACCTATATTAAAAAAATATATAAACTCCTCTACAATTCACTAATACAATTTCATAATTAGTTTCATAATCAAAATTTAATCATCTTCTTTTAAAATAAACAATCTCATATATCTTAATATTTTATTAATAAACTTTCCCACAAATTTTATTAATAATACCTATATTAAAAAAAATACAAACTCCTCTATAAATACAACTTCTCAAAAAAAATACAAACTTCCTTATAATTAAATTACAACATTCCTCACATCTTCACATCTTCAACCTTTATTTCTCGAGAAAAAACCTTCCAAAAAACACAACTAAATAATTGTCATCTTCAATTGTATATCTCTTCTATTGAACATTTAACTATATATCTTTGTAGACACCTAAAACTGACATGTTGCTTGTACGCAATGATTTCACTAATATTCCCCTCAGTTAATTAAATAATCTTTATTATTTAACTAATTTGTGTCTTTCTACTATTATTCTAAATTTAAATTTACAATTTCTCCCTAATTCCATAATTAAGTAATTTTAATCAATTATTTAATTATTTAACGTCTAATTAATCTTCATCACTTATTCTTCTATAAAGTAATTAGATAATTATTATTATTTAACTATTCCTTTTTTTAAGAGGGGTAAACACTTTGACCCAGAACTATGAACCGGTGAGGCCACAAATGGGGGAACTCATCCCCAATGGGATTTGAACTTTAATGGAAAACACAACAACACAACAACTTAACCATCACAACATGCTAACATTGGCATTATTTAATTATTCCTTATGTCTTTACAATTAATTAAATAATTAAATTATTTATTTAATACATCCACTTTGTTATCATTACCTTTACGTGATGATTGTAATTAATTAATCAAATCCTCCTGATATTAAATAAATTTTAATTTATTTAATTTACTAATTATTCTTCTCATAAATAAATAATTTTAATTATTTATTTATATTACCCATGTACAATTAAACACATTTTTTATTTATTTAATTGGAGTTCTAACTAACACTAAGTTTCAGTCTACTATTCAATCACCTTTCCTAACTCCTCAATCACCTTTTCTGACTACCAAATTTATTAAGTCTTCTAATCCATCTATTCATTCCTCTAATCAATCTATTTTGTTGACAAACCAATCAATCGAGTCAATTCTCTTATCCATTCACTTCACTCCCCAATCAAATAAGTTAACAAATCAATCAATTGAGTTCACTCTTCAATCAATCTGAGTTCAACTCTTCAATCATAATCAATCAATCCCCCAAACCATGGAATCCTGATTGAAATCCTAAATTCCTATAAATTGAAAGCTTAATCTCATAATTTGGAACCACATACATTCTTTGAATTCTTATGTTGTCCAAGTGAGCAATATCTAAGAGCCCACAATTTGCATCAAGCAGGAGAAGAACAAGGGAGGCTTCAAACTGGTTTGCAGATGTTGGTTTTTTAATTGAATTTATTTATCTAATTTTTATACATTTTCATTATTCAATTTCTCTCTTGATATTTAGGGACACTAATTGTGATTGATAGATCTTTTTTGGTTACATTTATTATGTTATTGTAGGTTACCTCATCTAAAATTCCCCTGTCTACAATCTCTAATATTGAACCATTGACCTTCGGACCTAAAAATATAACATTGAAGCACTTAAAAACATCATTCTATCATGCTCACATGATATCCAGAATACATATCTATCTTCCAATGTTTTTTAGTATTGAATACGTACATGTCTCCCACTACTCTGTAGCACTGAATACATACATGTCTTCTACTATTTTGTATTACTGACATATACAAAACACAACCTTACTTCTTCCAAACCAACAAATATACTTGATTATGTAGCAAATACTTCTAGGTCATAATGTTTGAGAAAACACAAACACCTCCAGATGATGGACTTTGACATCAATGACAACCAAATAATTGAAACCAAACATATATTTCCAACAATATCCCCATTTATCATTGATGGAAAACAACCACCAAAATTATTTTACAAAGATATCAATCATTATCAACTCCCCCTAATTGAAATAACCAAAACAATGTTGAATACATTTCAAACTTTTGTAAAACACATTATCAAATAAACATTTTCTTTATCTTTCTCCCCATTTTCCATCAAGGACAAAGGCCAAAAAGTACTTACCACTGCTCTCCTCATAACATCCACTAGCATCAGTCCATAAACTCCCCCTGGACAAATGAACCACTTTGATGCACTAAGTTAGGATGGGAAAAATCCCCAAGCTTCTCCCATAGGAACACAATCTTTAGCCCTCCAGACTAACTCTACATATCAATAATATTTACAACCACTAGATCATCTTTATATGATGAGACAAGGGAAGGAAGTTGTGCCTCATTGTCAACGGGATCCTATAAATCAACTTCTGCAATCTCCTTTTGCTCACTAATACCCTTTTGTTATTCCTCTTTGCTGTCACTTGAAAAAATCATCGAAGCAGAGAAGCTCTCCTGATGCATTCTTCTAATTTTATTTTCTTTTTTACCAAAGAACAAATCCTTTGTGTACATATTTCTCTTTCTCTTTCCCTTATCTTTATCTTTCTCTTCATTGATAGCAACAAATAGAACTAGCACAACTACAATCCTTGCAACACCACTATCCTTCAAAAACTCAATAATGCTCATACATTCTTCCTCAGTCGTCCTAGAGGACAACATAGTTTCTGAAACACTTCTAGGTTCTACCTCTTCTATTATCAACATAGAAGACAACATCATTATTATGCCAGACAATTACTTTAGGAGGAAAAAAATTCCTTAAACTCAACCTATTCTTCAACTCATTAAATAATCTTCTACAATCAACAACACTATTATCCAAGATATATAGATGCATCGTGAATTTTGAATCAATAATTATATCATTTCTCCAATCCATATGTGTACATAACTTGGTATATACAATATCTAACACAACTAAACAACTAATACACTTTTACTACACCATACAGTCAATTTTTCAAACCACAAAACATAAACCTTACCTCTAAAAAAAATTGTCAATCCTTATTGTCATGTCGAGAAGATACTCAACATCCAACCTAGAGGGGGGAAATAGATTCACTTGAAAACTCCCCCCTTAGACCATGTAGTCTGAGTCATTTATCAGAAGAGGGAACAACACCTGGAATGGATGTTAGACCACCTTTAGAAGCATCTTTTGTTCTCTCCATCAAATATGTCTTGTTATTTCCTTCTAAGTCTTCTCCAACCATCAAATGATCATCCTTTTGATCCATAATTTTTCAAAACCTTGCAATATATCCTATCATGTTACAGTTATAGAAAACCAAACCATCCATTTGCATTCTAGCACTTTCATTATTCCTAACATTGATGTTTATTTTGCATTCAACCTTTCGATTTCCATATCCATTGCAACCATAGCAATATCCATTGAAGTTCTTAACATTTTTATTCATATTCATTCTATTCCTACACTAAATTGTCTTATGTCCAAATTTATTACAATGATAATGTCATGCCCCGCAAGGGAACCATGGAAGAGAACAAAGATTCTCTTAACAAAAGAAAACCTAAGTAAAAATTTATGAAAAATTTTGAACTTTGAAAAGAGTTATGTAATCAAAAATTAAACTTAGATTCCTCCTAGGTTCCCTTCTTATTAAATCCATGATTCATTTAAGTCCATAATTAAACTAACAACAAGATAACTTCTCAAGAAAATTACATCATATCATTAGAAGATTCTTTATGAAATACAAAGTACTTTCATTTCAATTTTTTCCCTTCTTAACACCATCTATATTCCTAAGAATCTTTTATGAACATTATAACTTTTAAATCAAATAGAATTTATCTAACTCATTTGATACATTACAAATATACTACATTTTATTTTTCAAAAGCTTCACTTAAACAACAATAATGAAAACATACTACATAACTTGGAATTTTTCAAAATCTTTTTTTTCTTTCCCAACATACATCTTAAACATAAAGTTCACATTTCCCTTTTCCCTTCTTCCTAAGTCTACCCATTCCAAATACATCATTTTGAAATACATTACTGATTACATTGCATTCAACTCCTCATGAGAGGTAACAAGATTTTACATCATGAAATATAATCACAAGGCCTTCATTCTTCAAAACTGGTACATAAGCAAGCATGAATCTTCAAACACTGTATCTGCAAAAGATACCTCGATAACAATGTTTACCACCCAACCACATGGATACCTATAAGGCCCACTCCCCCATGCTAGGAGATAAACACCAAGGTCCACAAAGAAGGAATAGCTAGGCCAAACCTAGGGTTGGGTAATCTTTCCCAAAATAGCAAATAAAAAGAGACTCAAAGTATAGATCTTTCCCAAAAGGTTCTAAGGCTTGGTAGAACTCTAAGCAACAACCTAAGTGAGTGTCATCACATAGCCCTCACTCCTTGGGTTGTCCTGGTATTAGGGCCCCAGCCCCCAAGTAGGCACATGCGGGATCGAATGCCTTTCCTACTAACAAGCATCATTCGATCGTACCCACGCATAGGTACCTTCTCCAACTCCCATCCATAGCCTTTACTAGCGCTAATGGCATGGGTGAGGCATATTTAATCTTTTTAATGTTTTAACCCATTCCCATAAGTTTAATTAGGTTTTCACTTGTTAAATAACTCTTCAGTCGGTTATCTTGGTTCTAGCCACTTAGGGCCTCGACCTCGCACTAAGAGCCACTCACTTGGTGTCGTTAGGTTTTCTACCCTCAAACCACATATCGCAATCACATCATACACATAGTAAAATCATATTATAAACGCATTTGAGAACTACTACAAAGAATTGAAAGTAATAGGATAGTTATGTATGTTTAGAGAAATTAGGTACGTTTAAGAATGTTTAGAATGTCTTGATCCTCTTAGAAGACTCTAAACCCTAAACTGCTCCTTACAAACATTCTATCTCAATAAAGGCATCTAAATGTACTGAACATAATCTCCACTAAACAAGGAATGAACAATCTTTAGGTTTATACAAAATTTCTTTCTAAACCTAAAACTTGGCTAATCCTGAAAATTGACTAAGTCTGATTTAATTAAAAATCTAAAATTTAAAAGTTACAACTTAACTCCTAGGAACTTGAAACCTATTCCAATGGATTCAAAGGGTACCTAATCCCTTTATACAAGTATAACTTAAAGTATAAGAAATTAAAGTACGTAAACTTATACTTAATTTCTTATACTTTAAGTTATACTTGTATAAAGCGAAAGTATAATTATTGTGCTAGTTGGTCTAAAAATTTTACTTCGGTTTAAATATTAAAATTCTTCCACCCTAACCCTAATATACACGCAGCAACTAAACGCGCGTAAACAACGTAGGAAGAAAATATTATTCGGCCAAACGACAAAGATATTCATTCTTGATAAACTTCTACAACAGCCTGGCTGGCCTCACGGAATGTTATCTTGTTTATATTGAAATGACAGTGTATTATAAATGGCTGGCTTTCTATAAACAGCAGAGATGGCTGGAGAATACAACAATAATATATGTCCTAAACTTTAATGGCCTATTTGCATAAATGTTTTGCAACTTGTAATTTGTACAAACAAAAATAGAAAACAATCCCACAGCATGAACATTGAATGGCTGGCATTGCACATTAATATATATGTATATGACCAGCAATAATATATATAACCAACAATGATGCAATATTGTATCAATATTCTGTAATAATACATTATTACAGAATACCTTAATACGTTATTACATGGTATATTAGTGTATTAACATTCCGTAAAAGTAATACACAATATAATAATAATACATTAATGCACACACAGACATTCTGCAATAATATTACACAAAATAATAAATTTAATGCACACACAAACACTCTGCAATAATATTACACAAAATAATAATACTACAATAATGCATATATATATTTTGCAACCATAGTACAATATATAGAAACTTTTCAAGAAATCTAAATTTTACATTCATTCTACAAAATAAATCTACTTCTCAGGATGGATTCCAACCTGGAGTCCTGCGAAGACCAGTTGGAGAAGAAGGAAGATCAAATCCTCTCCAATGTTTCCAACACTCCTTTGAATCCCTTTGCTTGCAATCTTCCAGCCTCTACCCGTAACAATCCAAATGCCAAACTCACAGAATACGGGACTTCTCTCTTTAAAAATATAAATTTTCTACAATAATAATAATAATCCTCTTCTCGAAATCAACTCTTCTCCCAACTCCTTTTACACAGGAAATCTTTCCTGTAAATAGAATGGAGGAGGTGGTTGCACAGGTAATCCAACCGGTGCAACCATCTCAACTATCCATCCGTTAATGAGATGATTTTGAAAACTCATTCCCGTAAAGGGATAAATAAACTATAATCTAAGTCCCTAAATTTAAGGATATTAAAATAAATATTATAATCTTAAAACAATTTATTAAATTATTTAACTATGGTAATAGGATAATCCTATTTACCATACCGCTAATTGATCTATTTATTTATTAATATAATAAATAATTACATGGTAATAATTATATATAAATATATGTATGCATATGCATATGTGTGCACCCATATGCCTATGTGTACATATATTATTATTATTATAAATATTATTACAAGCATAATATTATTATTATAAAACATATTATTATGTTTATTGCTATAGACTCTTTGTCATTATTAGTATTATAAAATAATACCATAAATAAGGTACATTATTATTAATGTTAAAC
>BSBK01005268.1:65000-160000 GCA_027943335.1 Chamaecyparis obtusa | reverse complement strand
ATATCTCCTAATCAGGATGGAATCTAGTTGTGGACAATTAAAGCGAAGGTTGAGACACATTGATAGTGATGTGGTTCATAGTCCAAACTTTGAGGTCACACGAGTGAAGAGTTATTACATCTAGAAGCTGACAGTTTTTTGTAATTCTGATGTAGCGTGTGGAAATTTTTATTTTGTATTTGTGTGCCAACTCATTTGTAATTATTTGAGTGTGGTATAAAGGAAGGAATGTTTTTCTTTACTGTAGAGGGAATAGAAATGTGAAAGAAGTGTGAGCATGGTATGGTTGAATGTGAATGTAAGCATGAAGTGAAGAAAAGAGCTAATGAAGTTGTGAGCGTGAAATTGTGAAGGAAGACATGCGAAGTACAGAGACCTGGAATTGAGATCTAGTGTAGTAGTGAGTGCGGTTTGGCATAGTAAGAAGGTAACATATTTCATATTATTCTTCTAAATAGTATTAAGGTTATTTTGACAGTGTGTTCAGTGATCTTACCCTGAAGTTGTTTGGGCAGTGGGTCCTTCTGTCTTCCATAACTCCTAACAGGGTTAGAATCTTTTAACAGGGATTCATATGTATTGAATGTATTTCATAAGACTCCTAACAGAGTCCATCCTTTCACAAGGAATATTTATATTAGTGCATATTTTGTGGGCATCATTCCCACCAGGGTTTACGCTTTGATCAAGAGGTTCCCTAGTCAACATATCTTGTGTTATTGTGTCATTGTGTATGAATATCTTTCTATGGTTGGTAATTACATTGCTTACATGGTTAAATGTTGTTGAAGTTGATAAAGGTTATAATTATCTGATAAATGATTCACCCCCCCCCCCCCCCCCCCGCCCCTCTCAGTTATCTTGGTGGACTTTACTTTCTAATAATTGGTATTAGAGCAGTAGGTCCTTGAAAGAAAAGTTTAATAGCTTAAGGAGATCCATGGTGAATTTTAGGAAAGAAAGCCCTAAGTTTGATGGAGTAAATTTTGATAGCTAGAAAGAGATGATGAAGACACATCTACTATGTTTAGGACCAAGTTATTGGTTGATTACAAAGAATGAGAAGACTATCATTGGAGAAGATAATCTTGAGACAGGATCTAAAGATGAGCTAGCTCTATTCATGTGTAACATACTTGCAAGAGAAGCACTTTTGACAACACTTTCGGAGAATGAATACAGTCAGGTAAAATGTTTAACAAAAGCCCATGAAATTTGGAAAGCTTTACACTCTACTTTTGAAGGTGATGAACATGCAAAGAGAGCTAGATTACATAATTGGATATGTGCATTTGAAGATATAAGAATGATGGAAGATGAATCTGTTAGAAGCTATATTGGTAGAATGTCAAAAATTGTTGCAAGAAGAAAAGCTTATGGAGGAACAAAGATAGAGAATGAAGTGATATGGAAAATTTTGAGGACATTGACTCTTGTATTTATGCAGACAACATAGATGATTGAACAAGTTATACCTTGTACTACAAACTTTACAAGAGAGACTCTTATTGGAAGATTGGAAGTAGCAGAAATGAACCTGAGGGTATCAGGAGACTTATCTAGAATGGAGACAACATTCAGTGCTCTTAATATTCATCCTACTTTGTCAAGAAGTACCAATGTGAGTGGAGATTATGCTAGCAACAACAGATCTAGAAATGAATAAGATAAGAAGATTGAAGAAGGTATTGCCTTGCTTGTGAAAAGAGAACCAGACAGTAAGAAAAAATTTTAAATGTTGGACTTGTCAAGAATATGGTCATTTTGCATCTAAGTGTCTTAAGAGAGTTAAGAAGTACATAAATAATTTTAAGCCTAGAAGATCTAAGGAATGTTATTATGCTAATGATGAAGATCTTGAAGCTAGTATAGAAATAACTTTGAGTGAAAGTGATACTGAGATTAATGATAAAATAGGATTTGTAGCAATTAAAGAAGATAATTATGAATCTAATGTTAAGGAAGAAAAAGCATTAGTTTCCCAAGTTGAAAAGAAAGCTGATTGGATTATAGATAGTGGTTTTTCACATCATATGACTGGTGATATGAAGAAGTTCATAAAGTTTAACAACTATGATGGAGGAATTGTTAGAGTTGGTAACAATGCACCTTGTTTGATTAAAGGTATAGGATCTATTACTCTTGATGGAAAGACTAATACTGATGATGTTTACTTTGTTGATAGATTGAAACATAATCTTTTGAGTGTTGGATAGTTAGTGGATAAGGGATATCAAGTTTGGTTTACTAAGAAAACTTGTGTGATAAAGGATAAAGATGGAAATCTGATTGGAATTGGATCTAGAACTAGAGGTAATGTATTTCAGTTGAATTCTACTGAGATGACATGCTTGATTACTAAAATTGATGACAGTTGGTTGTGGCATAGAAAGTTTTGTCATATAAACTTTGATGACTTTGTGAAAGCAAGTACTACACTTGCAGTAAGGGATTTTCCTAAAATTATGAAGCCTACTAACATGATTTGCAAAGAATGTATGATGGCTAAGCAAAAGAGAAGTTCATTTCCTAGTAAGAAGTTCACATCGGTAGAGAAGTTGGAGATTGTTCATACAGACTTAAGTGGTCCTACCAAGACTAGAGGATTCTATGGAGAAAGGTATTTTATGATTCTTGTTGATGATTTTACAAGAATGATGTGGATTGCATTTTTGAAAGAAAAATCTGAAGCATTTGATAAGTTTAAGATCATTAAGAATAAAGTTGAGAATGAATCTGGAATGAAGATTAAATGTTTGAGATCTAATAGAGGTGGAGAATTTACTTCTAGAGAGTTTAACACTTTTTGTGAAGTGAATGGTATTAAGAGAGAGTTTTTAGCCCCTAGAACACCTGAACAAAATGGTATTGCAGAAAGAAGAAATAGGTCAGTGATTGAAGTAGCAAGAGCTATGTTATTTGAGAATGATTTGGCGAAGACATTTTGGAGAGTAGTGAATACATCATTATATACAATGAACAGAGTACAAATCAGAGCAGACATAGACAAGACACCTTATGAATTATGGTTTGGACATGCACCCTCAGTTAAGTATTTTAGAATTTTTGGAAGCAAATGTTATATAAAGAGAGATGATGATATTGGAAAGTTTGATCCTAGAAGTGATGAAGGTATTTTTCTTGGATATTCTTTGAAGAGAAAAGCATATAGATGTTACAATAAGAGAACTAAAACTATTGTTGAAAGCACAAATGTTAAAGTTGATGAGAAGTTTAAAATTCAGTAAAGAATTCTTGACTATGAATCTGATGAAGAAGCTCATCCTCAGCCTAACATTGAAACTACTAAATTGTTCTATGAGACTGACAGTGAATTATTGAATGAGAGTCCTACAGAAGAAACCAAAGAGGAATCTAGAGAAGAATCTATAGTTGAAGCAAGATCTATAACTATGACACCGAACAGGTATATATCAAGACATCATCCTATTGAACAAGTTATTGGAAGTTTGTACAGAGGAGTTCTGACTCAGAATAAGGTACATTTATGTTTGATTTCTCAAATTGAACCTAAATCTACTAGTAAAGCTTGGGAAGATGAACATTGGATTAATGCTATGAAAGAAGAACTAGATCAAATTGAAAAGAACAAGACATGGGAATGTTGGAAACAATTGTCTGAAGGAAATTGCTACTCAAATTATATATTGTCTTTGATGTCACACAATGTCATAGTCTGCAGCAACCAGTTAGTGTTTACCGAGTTCAGTCGGTTACCAAAGAAAAGTTAGTGTTTACTGAGTTCAGTCGGTTACCAAAGAAAAGTTAGTGTTTACCGAGTTTAGTCAGTTACCAAAGAAAAGTTAGTGTTTACCGAGTTCAGTCGGTCATCGAAGAAAAGTTAGTGTTTACCGAGTTCAGTCAGTTATCGAAGGTAAAGGATTGTCGGTGTTTACCAAGTTCCCTCGGTCTCCGAAAGATTATAGAAAGTTATGGTCACCGAGCACTATCGGCCCTTGAAGGATTTTTGCAAATAGAGTTTTCTTAATTCAGCTGACTATTATACTAAATAATGTCGATTTGACAAATCTAAAATCATATAAATAAAAGGTCAAATGTGAAAAGTAAATAAGAGATACAGCAGAAGATTTACAGAAGAAAGATAGGAAAGGTGTGTGCGAATTTGTGAAGGATGTTCAGATATCCTTGAGGTGTAGCACAGATTTATTCAATCAGGAAGGATCACACATATGCAGAACAGAGATCTGTAATCAGCAAGATAGTTGCATTATTATACAGGTCATTTCTTCATTGTTACCTTCTTATCATTGTAACAGTGAATTCTAAATCTCTTAACCGAGTTGGTTTAACAACCATATTGTAAATCCTCTAACAAGGTGACAATTCCATTGAATTTTTTTCAAGACCTCTTACCAGGCCACTCCTAGCAGGGTGTTTTAAAATCCTCTAACAAGGTCACACCTAACAGTGTGTTTTGTAACCTTTTACCGGGTTGGCTTCTAACCGGGCATCACTTCAGAAAAGTGAAAATCAGTATCTAGATACATTGGTGGTTTTTCCCATATTGGGTTTCCACGTTAAATCTTGTGTCTCTTATGTTCTTAATTGCTATCTTAATCATACACCAGTGCTGATGAATATCTAAAAGATAATTTTGCTAATACTTTCTGCATCTTCAAAATTACTGCAATCTATTTACCGAGTGCTAATACAGATAACATTGTTAAGATATCCTAAGGGATCTAGAAAGAATTAATTGTGAAGAAATTTATGGTTGACTGATTCACCCCCCCCCCCCCCTCAGTCACTTCATCCATATTCCATCAATTGGTATCAGAGCTGTTGGTGCTTGCAGGAAGGGTTTCAAAGACCTAAGCTAAAGATCAGGATGTCTTACAAGAGGGAAATTCCAAAGCTCAACAGAGATAACTTTTCAGCATGGCAAGGGCTCATGCGACTTCATCTGGCTTCCATTGCTGATTCAGGATGCAAATACATTGATGAAGAATACACAATTCCTAATGGCACATTAACTGTTGAAGACATTACAGATAAAAAGACTCACAACACCATGATGATAGACATTGCATCTACTCTCAGCTATGAAGAATTTGATGATATTAAAGACTGCACTACTGCATATGAAATGTGGATGGCATTGAAGAAAATATATGGTGGTGATGCAAATGTGAAAAGAGCCAAAGCAGAAAGCCTAAGAGGACAGTTTGACAAGATGAATATGAAGGAAGATGAAAACATTGCAAAATATGTTGAAAGAATCAAAGCAAGTGTAAGTGCAATTAGAGCTTCTGGAGGAACAATCTCAGATGAAACTGTTATAAGTAAGGTACTCAGAACATTACTCCCTATCTATGCAATAACAGTATCAGCTATTCAAGAAAGAAGATGTGAAACAAACCACAATATAACTTTGGATGCTTTAGTTGAAAGATTGACAGCCTTTGAATTAGACAACTATGACAACTATGTTCCTAGTTCCAAAAATATCGAATCAGCATTTGAGGCCAAGGTTTCACTAAAGAAGAATAAGAAAATTAAAGAAGTTCAGTCAGAAAGTGAAGAAGTATCAGAAGAAAGTTCTGATAGTGATCTTGAAATTGTAGAAGCATTACTTGCAAAGAAGTACTCTAGAGGGAAAGGTAAGTATAAAGGTAAAACTCCTTTAATCTATTTTTCATGTGAAGAAATTGGACATATTGCAGCTAGGTGCCCAAACAAGCAAGTCAAGGAAGAGAAGAGAAGTCACAAGTACTATGGCAAAAAGAATTTCAAATCATACAAGGATAAAGGTAAGAAATCATGTTTTATGGCTAAAGATTCTGATGATAGTGAAGAAGAAATTGTTTTTATTGCTATAAAAGATGAATCTGATGATGATGAAGATAAGATGGCACTTATTTCTCATATAAGCAAAGATGATATATGGATAATAGACAGCGGATGTTCACACCACATGACTAGTGACAAGACAAAATTTGAAAATCTAGAAGACTGTGATAGTGGTAATGTAAGATTTGGAAACAATGAACCTTGTTGTATAAAAGGAAAAGAAAGAATCTCACTAACCAAAGAACTCATATGTGATAATGCTTATTGGGTTGAAGGACTAAAACATAATCTTCTAAGTGTAGCACAGCTAATCAACACTAGTTTCAAGGTTGAATTCATGAATGGTCAAGCAAGACTGCTGGATGAAAAAGGAAAATTCATTGGATCAGGCAAACAAACAAAAGGTAACTTATTTTATCTTGATCTCAGTGAATATTCATGCTTTATTGCTCAAATTGAAGAAAGTTGGCTATGGCACAAAAGGTTATGTCATGTGAATTTTGATAACATGATAAAAATAAGCAAATTCAAGAAGGTTAGAGGCATTCCTACTTTGAAGAAACCTGATACTGGTCTATGTAAGAATTGTCAGATTGGCAAAATGAGTAAAACTAGTTTCAAGAGTAAGAACTATCAGTCTAAAGAAATTTTGGAAATTGTGCATACTGATTTATGTGGACCTATTGGAATACAAAGCTATACTGGAGATAAATTCTTTATTCTTTTCGTTGATGATTATTCTAGAATGATGACTGTTATGTATTTAAGAGAAAAATCAGAAGCATTTAAAAAGTTCAAATGGTACTTAGAAAGAGTGGAAAAGGAAACAGGGAAAAGATTGAAATGCTTAAGATCAGACAGAGGTGGTGAATTCATCTCCCATGATTTTAACAACTTCTGCATTGAAAGAGGAATCAAAAGACAGGTATCAGCTCCTAGAACTCTTGAGCAGAATGGAATAGCAGAAAGAAGAAACAGATCTATTATGGATTGTGCAAGGACTCTAATGATAGAAAAGAAAATCACTATAAAGTACTGGAAGGAAGCTATCAGCACTGCAGTTCATACCTTGAACCAAGTACAATTGAAGAAAGACACATTCAAAACTCCTTATGAATTATGGTATGGCTATAAACCCAATGTAAGTTACATGAAAATATTTGGTAGGAAGTGTTATATCTTAAAATAATCCAGAAGAAATAAATTTGATGTGAAAAGTGATGAAGGAATATTCCTAGGATATTCTAGCAAAAGCAAGGCATACAATGTCTGAACTTATCTACTCACAAAGTCATAGAAAGTATACATGTAAAATTTGATGAGTTTGCAGAAAAGACTGAAGAAGAAAGCAAAAGGGAACCTGAGAACTACAGAAGATTCATTTACATTGAACCTGAAACATTGGCAGGCTCGACTATCAATAAGGAAACTATATCTACCGAGCTGAGCACAGTTACCGAATCACAAACCGAGTCATAGGAAGAAGTTCAAACTGAGTCACAGGAAGAAGTTCAAACCGAGTCACAGGAAGTAATTCAGACCGAGTCTCAGCCTAAAGTTACCGAGCAAATATCTACCGAGCCCGAGCAACCTGAAGAAGAGATCCTAGAAGACAACAGTATGAATCATTCAAAAGGCAAGGAACCTATACTAGCCAAATATGTTAGAAGACATCATACACCAGATCAAATCATTGGAAACAAATCAGATGGTACTATGACAAGAAGCAAGCTAAAAGGTACATGTCTGCTTACTGACTTTGAACCTAGAAATATCAAAGATGCACTGGAAAATGAAAGTTGGATTGAAGCAATGAATGAAGAATTAGAACAAATACAAAAAAACAAAACTTGGACTCTTGTACCTAGACCTAAAGATAAGAATGTAATTGGAACAAAATGGGTATTCAGGAATAAGCTAAATGAAGATGGTCAAGTATCTAGAAACAAAGCTAGACTGGTATGTAAAGGTTATTCTCAAGAAGAAGGCATAGATTATGGAGAAACTTTCGCTCCTGTTGCAAGATTAGAAGGTGTAAGAACTCTACTTGCTTATGCAGCACACAAAGGATTTAAGGTATATCAGATGGATATAAAATCTACATTTCTCAATGGAATTCTTGATGAAGAAGTCTACATTGAACAACCTGAAGGTTTTGTTGATCTAGATAAAAAGGACATGGTCTGCAGGTTACACAAAGCATTGTATGGTTTGAAACAAGCTCCTAGAGCATGGTATGAAAGACTCCATAACTATTTGATTCAGATTAATTTCAAAAGAGCTAATGATAACAACAATCTGTATATTAAAGAAGGACCGGATGACAAAATTGTATTGGCAGAAATATTTGTAGATGATACTATATTTACAGGGAATGAGGATCAGTGCAAAGAATTTTCAGAACAAATGAACAAAGAATTTGAAATGTCTATGTTTGGTTTAATAAAATTCTTTGTTGGTCTTCAAATTCAGCAAAGCAAGAATGGTATATACATTACTCAATCAAAATACATTAAGGAAATACTTAAGAAGTTTGGTATGGAAGATTCAAAACCAGTTGGTACACCCATGTGTACTGGACTGAAACTTACCAAAATTGATGATTCAAAAGAAGTTGATCAGACCCTATACCGATCTATGATTGGAAAATTGCAGTATGTAGTACATACAAGACCTGATATTGCCTTAGCAGTCGGTATAGTAGCTAGATTCTCAGCAAAACCTAAGGAAAATCACATGATGGCAATCAAAAGAATCTTAAGATACTTAAGAGGAACTGAAGAATATGGTTTGTGGTATAAATTTGGAGGCAATCTAGACTTAAAAGTGTTTACTGATGCTGATTGGGCAGGAAACATTGATGACAGAAAAAGCACAAGTGGTGGAGCATTTTTTCTTGGAAAAAGACTGGTATCCTGGACTAGTACAAAGCAGAATTGCACATCTCAATCCACAGCTGAAGCAGAATATGTTGCTGCTGTAGTAAACTGTTCAAATATTGTTTGGTTTAAACAGCTATTAGAAGGTATGAAGGTTGAAATCAAAGAACTAGTTGTTATATTTTGTGACAATACCAGTGCAATAAACATTTCTAAGAATCCAGTGATGCATTCCAAAACCAAGCATATTGCTATTAAATATCACTTTGTCAGAGAATTGGTGCAGGATAAGGAAATCAGATTAGAATATATTCATACAAAAGAACAGATTGTAGACATTTTTACCAAACCATTACCTAAGGATGCATTTGTGTATCTAAGAGGTAAGTTAGGGGTCATTCCCCTATCCGAGGCTCACTAAATATAGTTTTAGTGATGCATCAACCAGAAAATGATTGAAAATCAACCAGTTGATGTAGCATATTCAAGGAATCATTGCATATGAATCAGTACTTGAGGTACATTAATTTACACCGGTAATTTGTGAATTGTCTTTGGCATGTGTTGTCAAAGAGGGAGTGTTTGCTATGTCTTTGCTATTACTTCAAGAAATTTTCAATAGTCAGAAGGAAGAATTTTTAGGATATAGGAAGTTTGCTGACAGAGGGAGATTTGAATCTGAACCGAGCTAACTCTTTCAAATTTCTTATGCTATGACATATTGTGTTGCCATCAATGCCAAAGAGGGAGATTGTTGGAAACAATTATCTGAAGGAAATTGCTACTCAAATTATATATTGTCTTTGATGTCACACAATGTCATAGTCTGCAGCAACTAGTTAGTGTTTACCGAGTTCAGTCGGTTACCAAAGAAAATTTAGTGTTTACTGAGTTCAGTCGGTTACCAAAGAAAAGTTAGTGTTTACCGAGTTCAGTCGGTTACCAAAGAAAAGTTAGTGTTTACCGAGTTCATTCGGTCATCGAAGAAAAGTTAGTGTTTACCGAGTTCAGTCGGTTATCGAAGGTAAAGGATTGTCGGTGTTTACTGAGTTCCCTCGGTCTCCGAAAGATTGTAGAAAGTTATGGTCACTGAGCACTGTCGGCCCTTGAAGGATTTTTGCAAATAGAGTTTGCTTAATTCAGCTGACTGTTATACTAAATAATGTCGATTTGACAAATCTAAAATCATATAAATAAAAGGTCAAATGTGAAAAGTAAATAAGAGATATAGCAGAAGATTTACAGAAGAAAGACAGGAAAGGTGTGTGCGAATTTGTGAAGGATGTTCAGATATCCTTGAGGTGCAGCATAGATTTATTCGATCAGGAAGGATCACACATATGCAGAATAGAGATCTGTAATCAGCAAGACAGTTGCATTATTATACAGGTCATTTCTTCATTGTTACCTTCTTATCATTGTAACAGTGAATTCTAAATCTCTTAACCGAGTTGGTTTAACAACCATATTGTAAATCCTCTAACAAGGTGACAATTCCATTGAATTGTTTTCAAGACCTCTTACCAGGCCACTCCTAGCAGGGTGTTTTAAAATCCTCTAACAAGGTCACACCTAACAGTGTGTTTTGTAACCTTTTACCGGGTTGGCTTCTAACCGGGCATCACTTCAGAAAAGTGAAAATCAGTATCTAGATACATTGGTGGTTTTTCCCATATTGGGTTTCCACGTTAAATCTTGTGTCTCTTGTGTTCTTAATTGCTATCTTAATCATACACCAGTGCTGATGAATATCTAAAAGATAATTTTGCTAATACTTTCTGCATCTTCAAAATTACTGCAATCTATTTACCGAGTGCTAATACAGATAACATTGTTAAGATATCCTAAGGGATCTGGAAAGAATTAATTGTGAAGAAATTTATGGTTGACTGATTCACCCCCCCCCCCCCTCAGTCACTTCATCCATATTCCATTAGGGAATTGGTCCCTAGACCTAAACACAAGAATGTGATTGGAACTAAATCGGTATTCAGAAACAAGATGAATGAACAAGGAGAAGTAGTAAGAAACAAAGCAAGATTAGTTTGTAAAGGATACTCGCAGCAAGAAGGAATTGACTATGAAGAAAAATTTTCACCTATGGCAAGAATTGAAACAGTAAGAATGTTCTTGGCCTATGCATCTTATAAGAAATTCAAAGTGTATCAGATGGATGTGAAGTCAGCATTTCTGAATGGAGAATTGGAAGAAGTCTACATTGAGAAGCCTGAAGGTTTTCCTTTGACTCAAGAAGGACACATGGTATGTAAACTAGAAAAAGCATTATATGGACTAAAGAAAGCACCTAAAACTTGGTATGCTAGACTAGATAAGTATTTGTTGAAATTGGGATTTACTAAAGGAACAGCTGATAGAAATCTGTATACAAAAGAAATTGAAAATGGTTTGTTGATTATAGTTATTTTTGTTGATGACATTATCTTTGGAGGAGAAGATGAAGCTAGTGAAAAAAAATTTGATGAAATGAAGACTAAATTTGAAATGAGTATGATTGGTGAGATGAAATACTTTTTGGGATTACAGATAACATAGAACAGTGATGGTATCTTTGTATGTCAGACAAAGTACTTGAATGATTTGCTGAAAATATTTTGAATGGAGAACTGTAAACCAGTTGGAACACCTATGGTTATAGGACATAAACTATCTAGCAAAGATGAAACACTGACAGTTGAGCAGAAGAAATATAGATCCATGATTGGAGGATTGCAGTACTTAACACATACTAGATAGGATATACAACATTCAGTTGGAATGGTAGCAAGATTTCAAGCTGAACTTAGAGAGTCACATTATGCAGCAGTAAAGAGGATACTGAGATATTTAAGAGGTACAATGGACTATGGATTGTGGTAAGAAAAATATGATGATTTTACCGTATGTGCATATACAGATGTTGATTGGGGAGGTAGTGTTGATGACAAGAAAAGCACCAGTGGTGAAGCCTTTTTTCTTGGAGGAAGATTAGTTTCTTGGCTAAGCAAGAAGCAAAATTTTATTTCACAGAGCACAACAAAAGCAGAGTATGTAGTAGCAATGAACAATTGTAACCAGATAATTTGGATGAAGCAGATGCTAAAGGATATTGGAATTAGGTTTGTTGAGCCTGTTGTCATACATTGCGACAACACCAGTACAGTTAGTATGTCTAAGAATCATGTTTTACATTCTAAGACTAAGCATATAGAGATCAAGTATCATGTTGTACTTGAGAGAAAGTTGCTGAAAAAGAAGTCAGACTGGAGTACATAAGCACAAAGGAACAAATAGCAGACATATTTACAAAGCCTTTGCCTAAGGATACATTTGAGTATCTGAGAGGTATGCTTGGGCTTATGCTCCAGCCTAGTTTTGAGTAATGATGCAGTTGGTTGCATCCATCTAGTGGTATATGAGCCCTATCTTTCTTTTGGATTGGATGTTGGTACTTCCTCTATGGGGGAGTATGTGAGCTAAGTCATGAGGACTCTTGTGAATGTATTTTCTAAATAGTGTCTATTGACATTGAGTTGTTATTGACATAGTGATGAAATTTCTATCATTGATGTCAATGGGGGAGAAGTGTACATGAAAAACCACTTGTACCATCTGTTGGAGAGAACTGAATAGGATAAAGAAGTAAGATTTGAAATATTTGTCGAAGTAGCAGTATTGGATTTTTGGAACATTGGATGTTTTTCATCTATGTTGCCATCAATGCCAATTGGGGAGATTGTTAGGAATAAATGATGGATGTTGGTAGTCATTCTATAGCAGTTGATATTCCATTCATGACTATGATTGTCATTGATGTCAACATAGTGATCTTCTGGAGACTAGCAGAGAAGCAGACAGTGTTTTGATTAGCGTATGTGGGATATTGTAGATGAAGCTATGCAATGTTGAGGTTATATTCTTTGATATTTTATTTGTCTATGGTTAAGAGCACAGAAAAAAATTCATTTATTCATAGAAGTTATGAGCATTTTGGTGGACGTAGTATTCAGGTAGTGTTCCTGAGTAGCAGTTTGTGGAAATCAGATGATATCTCCTAATCGGGATGGAATCTAGTTTTGCACAGTTAAAGGGAAGGTTGAGACACATTGATAGTGATGTGTTTCATAGTGAAAACTTTGAGGTTGCATGAGTGAAGAGTTATTACATCTGGAAGTGGATAGTTTTGTGTAATTCTGATGTAGCATGTGGAAAATTTTATTTTGTATTTGTGTGCCGACTCATTTGTAATTATTTGAGTGTGGTATAAAGGAAGGAATTTTTTTATTTATTGTAGAGGGAATAGAAATGTGAAAGAAGTGTGAGCATGGTATGGTTGAATGTGAATGTAAGCATGAAGTGAAGAAAAGAGCTAATGAAGTTGTGAAAGCAAAATTATGAAGGAAGACATGCGAAGTACAGAGATTTGGAATTGAGATCTGGTGTAGCAATGAGTGCAGTTTGGCACAGTAAGAAGGTAACATATTTCATATTATTATGCTGAATAATATTGAAGTCATTTGGACAGTGTGTTCAATGATCTTACCCTGAAGCTGTTTGGGCAGTGGGTCCTTCTGTCTTCCATAACTCCTAACAGGGTTAGAATCTTTAAATAGGGATTCAAAATCTCCTAACAAGGATTCATATGTACTAAATGAATTTCATAAGACTCCTAACAAAGTCCATCCTTTCACAAGGAATATTTATATTAGTGCATCTTTTGTGGGCATCATTCCCACCAGGGTTTACTCTTTGATCAAGAGGTTCCCTAGTCAACATATCTTGTGTTATTGTGTCATTGTGTATGAATATCTTTCTATGGTTGGTAATTACATTGCTTACATGGTTAAATGTTGTTGAAGTTGATAAAGGTTATAATTATCTGATAACTAATTCACCCCCTCCCCCATCTCAATTATCTTGGTGGACTTTACTTTCTAACAGGATGCTCCTACATCAAACACCTGGGGTAATTTGAGAAGTGAACCTATCACATCTCAGGTGTGTAGATGAAAACCAAGATGGTTAACTTCCTCCCTTGTCAGCCATGATAAATCTTCTATAGGTCATCTTTTCCATTTAACTAAATATTCTTCATATGTCCTGTTCCGTGTGCTTCTACCCACATGACTATCCAATATATCCTCAATATCCTTGGTAGATGAAGTAGTTTCTAGAATACTCCACTGTTCTTCTGTTACCCCATCTTCAACACTCCCTTCATGATACTCGGTCATATCTAAAATATTAAGTACTGGTGAAATATTCATCTCATTAGGCAACTCTACTTCATAGGCATTTTCTGAATCATTCTTCTTTAGTATCTTACACGGCCCAAACTTCTTCATTTTCAACTTGTTATATGTACCTACTAGAAATTGCTCCTTTTGCAAATGAACTATGAATTCATCCCCAACCTGAAATTCCTTATGCCTCCTTTTCTCACCTGACTTAGCCTTATACTGTGTACTCATCTTGGTAATGTGCTTCCTCACCTCCTCATGGATTTTATTCAAATGTTCTAAAAAATCCTTAGCTTCAGTACTACTTTTCTCTCCTTTGTCTATCTTCCTCACCTCAAATGAATTTCTGAGACTACTTCCATATACAATCTGGAATGGCGATTTACCAGTGCTCCTACTAACATAATTATTGTATGCAAATTCTACCTATGCTAAAATTAAATCCCATCCCATTGGCTTATCTCCAACCAAACATCTCACCAAATTCCCCAAACTCCTATTCACCACCTCTTTCTTCCCACCAGTCTATGGATGATGTGATGAGTTGAACTTAAAATCTATCTTTAACTTCTTCCACAATGTGCACCAAAAATATCCAACAAACTTAGTGTCTTGATTTGAAACTATTCTCTTTGGTAGACAATGATGCAAGGAAAGGGACCTTAGGGGCCAAATGATGGCACACCCTATAGATCTAGCCTGCTCAACAACACACGAAAGCAACAACAACACAGTGGGAGAGAGAAAGCAGGATCATTGATATATTAACTTTATTCAAATTGATTCATACATATTGGGTTGTAAGACCTTCCTAGTTATGGCCAGATATTACAATGAATTACAGAAGTCCTCAAACATGTGAGGATCTACCAAGAATCTTGATTCTACTATATTCTATCTTTTATCAAAACTCCCCCTTAAACTCTAACCAAACAACTATACATATACAAGAGGCTACCGAACTGAGTCAACCTTCAGATCCATAATCAATAGAAGGAATGGTCAAATCTAGGACCACACACTTCCCAATGATGGATACCAGCATTAAATCCATGACCCATAATCAATGCATAAGTTGGCCTCAACAAAAACTCAAAATAAACTACTTAGTAAGCAAGGATGACCAAGCAACAAACAAGCATCACCGAGTGCTAGTGAAATAACTGACCACCCGAGAGATAACCAACCACACTCAGTAACCAAAGAAAACTAACCAACTACTAACCAACTTAGTCAAAGCAGGAACCGAGCAACATAGATAAAATTAAATATTTTTTTGGTGACACGGGATTGCCAAGGACCCAAGATGCTCCTGCATTAGACACTTGGGGTTATTTAGAAATGATTCTCTAAATCATTCAATAGGTCTAGTCTGAGTTGCATCCAACTCAGACTATGAAATCCATGAACTATCTTCAATCGGTCTATTCTTCGACTTTACCAGATATTCCATATAGTGTTTACCTCTTGTAGTTTTGCCAATTATTTGCTCCAAAATCTGTTCAACTTCTTGATTCTTCTTCTTAGGATACTCCATCGGTATTGTCATGTCTTCATCAGGTTCATGATACTCATACAAATCAGCAATGTTGAAAATCGGTGATATGTCCATGTCATTAGGTAACTCAATCTCATATGCATTTCCACTGTCAAATTTCTTCAAAATCTTGCAAGGTCCAAACTTCTTCATCTTCAACTTCCCATATGTTCCAACAGGAAATCAAGCTTTCTTCAAATGCACCATCACTTCATCACCAAGATCAAAATTTTTATGTCTCCTTGAACTATCAATTATGTATTTGTATTTCTGATTACTCTCTTCCAGCTTGATTTTCACATCTTCATGCAATGTCTTCATGTACTTAGAAAATTTCACTCCTTCAACACTTCTCTTACTTTCATCAGCAATATCTCTCAAATAAGATATACCTCTCAGTTGTATTCCATTCACAATCTCAAAGGGTGTTTTTCCAGTACTCCTATTCACTGAATTATTGTATGCAAACTCTACTTGTGCCAACACAGAATCCAATTTACTAGGTGTGTCTCCAACTAAACATCTCAAAAGATTTCCCAAACTTTTGTTTACAACCTTTGTCTGTCCATCAGTTTGTGGGTGAAATGTAGAACTATATCTCAACTTCGTGCCAAACTTTCTCCAAAGAGTCTTCCAAAAGTATCCAACAAATTTACTATATCGGTCAAAGATAATACTCCTCAGTAACCCATGTAATCTAAAAATTTCTTTAAAGAAAAGATCTGCTACATGTGCTGCATCTGATGTCTTTCTACAAGGTATAAAATGTGCCATCTTTGAAAATCTATCTACCACAACAAATATAGAATCATTACTTCTTACTGTCTTCGGTAAGCCAAGAACAAAATCCATACTAATACGAGTCCAAGGTTTCTTAGGTACAACAATCAGTGTATACAATCTAGTATTGTGACTTACTCCTTTTGCAACTTGACAAATTCCACAACTTTTCACAAATTTCTGAACATCTTTATACAACTGTGGCCAAAATTATTTCTCCTTAAAAAAATTCAAAGTTTTATCAATACTAAAATGTCCAGCCAAATCACTATTATGTTTTTCCTTCATCAAATTAGTTCTCATTTGTCCTCTTGGTATACATAATTGAATACCTTTAAACAACATACCTTCTTGAATGAAATATTCTTCCCATTTTGTAATCAGTTGATCTTGAATAGGTGCTCTGCACTTTCTCCGTGGCTCAGAAAAATCAGGGTCAGTTTCATACAAATCTCTCATCTCATCAAAACCAAGAACTTCAATTTTCATCTCGGTCATCAAAGATCTTCTTCTACTTAATGCATCAACAACTTGGTTAGTGACTCCACTTTTATGTTTGATCACAAATGTATAACTCTACAAGTACTCAACCCATTCCATATGTCTCTAATTCAACTTATTTTGACTACCCAAGTATTGTAAGGCCTTATGATTAGTATACAACACAAATTCACTCGGTATCAAATAATGTCTCCATTTGTTCAGTGCTTGAACAATATCATAGAATTCTTGATCATACACAGAATATTTCCTTCTTGCATCATTCAACTTTTCACTAAAGAAAGCAACAGGTTTACCTTCTTGACTCAACATAGCTCCAATTGCACTACCACTTGCATCACATTCCACTTGAAATACCTTATTAAAATTAGGCAATGCCAAAACAGGCAATTCAAAAACCTTCTACTTCAGGTTCTCAAAACTTTGATGAACTACAACTGATTTGAATAAACTATATGACTTGAAGATTTGTGATTCTAGATCACTGAGTTGCTGATTAGATATGTAAGATGATTAAATCAGTAATACATTTTCATTTATTTCAACTAGTTTTGATAATACTTATCTTGTAAGTTACTATACCCAAACATCTGTAGAAAGAAGAAGAAAAGAGATGAAGAACAGATATATCTACATGAGGAAGATGGATATGACAGATAAGGATAAGGAACACATTGGGTAATTTATGGATGAGTCTATGACCTTATGTTATTGACTTGATTATGTTGCATTCATCTATGATGAAGGATAGAGAAAAATGCACAAAGCAGTGTGGTGGGTTAAAGAAGCATTTTAGTATACACTGACGCAGTGTAGTGTATACCGAGCACAGTATAAACCAAGCTTGTGTCCACCGACACATTTCTTTGTTAACCAAGCAGGAGAAAATAACTAAATGACTAGTTTAGCCGATGGAATTTGATGAGATGGAAAGTGTTATGATTACGAAGTTGAAGATAATGTTTGTTATGAAGATTGACAGCTAACATAATTTGAAGAAGATATAAGGGATTGAAACAAAATATATTACTGACATGTCAGCCAAGGAAGGTTTAAGCAGCAAAATTAACAAAGGAGATTAAGCAACAAAATCTGATGGATTGAATTAAAACGGTTTACTTATCTATTTAAGAGACTAGGATTTCATGATGAAATCATGCCCAAAGAAGGAGACTGTAGAGATATCATGTGAACAAGATTCATGCATGCCTGATCAGACTGGTTAAGGAGAACTGAACTGTAGAGATTACCGAGCATCAGAAAGCTATAATTGAGCAACAATAAGTTACTGAGTATTGATTGAAATAGAATTGATATATTGGTCAAAGGATTTGAATGAGCTTAATATAGATATGATAATCTACAATTGAAGTTGTGTTGTGATTAGATCATCTGTTGTTACATTTTAACCATTGTAAATAGATAAATCTCTTAACAGAGTGGACTAGAAAGTCTTGTAATGTCATTCATAGAGTGTACATTTGTTATCCTATCAACCCCATAGTGAATGATGGTTGGACGATAATGGTTGGTCTAAAATCCTTTAAGAAGGTCACACCTCATAGTGTTTTGGACATTTAATAGGGTTGGGTCCTCACCGACCTCACTTCAGAAGAATGAACAATTTTTGGGTTGCCAGTCCCAAGTGGTTTTTCCCTTCACAAGGTTTCCACATTAAATCTCTTGTGTTATGTGTTGATTGTGATGATTTTTTATTATCTTACTTTACATGTTTCATATTTTATTTGATTGGTAATCACTATATGTTATTAACTGGTAATCGGTAAAAGCATAGACATAATACTATTTTATGTTACTGAGCTGTAGAAGTTTTAGTAAATTGTTTTGGTTATACATTTTTCGATTGGGGTTGTGGATAACTGATTCACCCCCCTCTCAGTTATTCTAACAATTGGTATCAAAGCATTGGTTGCTTGGAATAGATTTTTAAGTACTTCAGCATGAAGATCTCAAAATGTATAAGAGGGAAGTGCCAAAGCTAAACAAGGATAACTTCATAGTATGGAAAAGCTAAATGAAGCTGCATGTATCTGGAATTGGGAATTCTACCCTCACACTAATGGAGAATGGCTACATTGCACCTCCCACTGGTCCCTTGACCCTTGATCAACTAAGAGACAGGCATGAACATAATCTTACTATGATGGAGATTGATGATGCATGTACAGATGCTGAATTTGAAGATATTAAAAATTGCACTACTACTAAAGGTATGTGGGATAAACTTTCTCAAGTTTATAGTGGTGATGTGAATGTCAAAAGAGCCAGAGCTGAAAGCTTAAGGGGAAGATTTGATGATATGAAGATGAAGGAAGGAGAAAATATTGTGTAGTACACAAATAGACTAAAAGAGGTAGTACATGCTATTGGGGCATCTAATGGTGTTATTGATGAAGAGACAGTGGTAAGAAAAGTTCTCAGAACCTTATTGCCAGTTTATGCAATCAGAATATCTACAATTCATGAAACTAGGTCTGCATCTGGTAATAACCTTACTCTTGATAATCTAATCAATAAGATTACAACCTTTGAATTGAATAACCTTGATAATAGTGTTGTATTTGAATCTACTTGTATATCTTCTCTGAAGATTGGTAAGTCTAGTAGCAGAAATAAGAATAATGACAGTGATAGCAATATTGATGATGAGCTTGATGAGCTTGATGAACTTGAAGCTCTTATGGCCAAAAGGTTACCTAAAGGTAAAGGAAGATATAGAGGTAAATTACCTTTAGCATGCTTTAATTGTAAAGAGGTTGGTCATATTGCTGCTAGATGTCCACATAGGAAAGATGATGACAGAAACAAAGACCAATCTGGTGAAGGAAGCTATAAGAGAAGAGGCAACAAAAGTTACCAACACTACAACAGAGACAACCGAGACAATAATGATAAAGGCAAGAAGGTGTGCTACATTGTAGAAGATGTCACCAATACCGACACTGATGGAGATGTGGAGGTAGTATTTGTTGTAATGAAGGATGAATCGAAGGAATATGAAAGGTATGTAGAGACAACACTTATCTCTAAGGTTAATAAAAATTATACATGGATCATAGATAGTGGCTGTACACATCACATGACTGGTGATGAAGAAAAAATTGATCATCTAAAAGAACACAATGGAGGATTTGTTAGAATGGGTAATGATGAACCTTGTATGGTTAAAGGAAAAGGATCCCTGATGATAAATGATAAAATTAGATGTGACAATGCTTATTGGGTAAAAGGTCTAAACTATAATTTTCTAAGTGTGGCACAACTAAATAATTCAGGCCACTGAGTTGCTTTTGAGAGCAAGATAGTGAACATATTTGATGATGAAGGAAGACTTATTAGAACTGGAACACAATCGAGAGGTAATTTGTTTTATCTTGATAATGATCAGTCTTCTTGTTTAATGATGAAAGATGAAGATGCATGGTTGTGGCATAAAAGGTTATGTCATGTGAATTTTGATAACATGATTAAGATCAGTAAAAAGAAAAAGGTTAGAGGTATGCATAACTTATCTAAGCCTGATCATGTTATGTGTCATGAATGTCAGAAAGGTAAAATGACAAAATCTAGTTTCAAAATAAAAGATTATTCAACAAAGAAATTACTTGAGTTAGTGCATACCGACCTATGTGGTCCTATGAGAACTCAAAGTTACTATGGAGACATATATTTTATTCTTTTTGTTGATGATTATACTAGATTAATGACAGTCATGTTATTGAAGGAAAAATCAGAGGCATTTAAGATGTTCAAGTGGTATAAAGAAAAAGTTGACAAAGAGACTGGTAAAGAATTGAAATGCTTAAGATCTGACCGAGGTGGTGAATTTAGTTCTGATGAATTTACTAACTTTTGTAATGAGCATGGTATTAAAAGATAGGTCTCTACACTGAGGAAACTATAACAAAATG
The DNA here is from genome assembly GCA_027943335.1 of Chamaecyparis obtusa. Lineage (NCBI taxonomy): Eukaryota > Viridiplantae > Streptophyta > Pinopsida > Cupressales > Cupressaceae > Chamaecyparis > Chamaecyparis obtusa. Next base: position 139,302 of record BSBK01005268.1, on the reverse strand, counting down.
GAATAGCTGAAAGGATGAATAGGTCAATAGTTGAATGTGCAAGAACACTGATGTTACAAAATAATGTTGCTCAGACATACTGGAGAGAAGCAGTCAGCACAGCTGTTTATGTTCTGAACCGAGTACAACTGAAGAAGGACACTAATAAGACACCCTATGATTTATGGTTTAGGGACAAACCTATTGTAAGTTATTTCAGGATTTTTGGAAGTAAATGCTTTATTCTGAAAGATGAAAGAAATGGGAAGTTTGACTCAAAATTTGATGAAGGGATATTTTTGGGATATTCTACTAAAAGTAAAGCATACAAGTGTCTTAACAAAGTAACTAATAAAATGATTGAAAGTACTAATATTTAGGTTGATGAGTTTGATGATAAGAATGTAGAGGAAAGCACAAAGGAACCTGAAGACTATGGTAGATTCAGTTACATTGAAGAACTAGAGTACCTACCGATGTCGTAGACAGTGACAACCGGTCAACAAGAAAACAATACCAAGGAACATGAAAAAGAAACCGATGAGCAAGAAGCTCCTACCGAGCAAGTAAATGAACCTGCACAGGATGAACAAGAAAAAAGAGATTGGATACTGGAAAGAGTTTTTAGAAGACATCATCTAGAGACACAAATCTTGGAGATAGACAAGCTAGCATGCAAACAAGAAGTAAAGCAAGACAACGTACATGTCTAGTTTGTGAATATGAACCAAAGAATGTAAAATTTGCATTAGAAAATAATGGATGGGTTAATGTAATGAAAGAGAAAATTGAACAAATAGAGAAGAAAAAAACTTGGATTTTAGTACCCAGACCTAAGGACAAGAATGTTATCAGTACTAAGTGGATATTCAGAAACAAGCTTAATGAGAATGGAGAGGTAACAAGGAACAAAGCTAGGCTAGTATGCAAGGGATATGGACAGGAAGAAGGAATAGATTATGATGAAACATTTGCACCTTTTGCTAGATTAGAAGGCCTTAGAATGCTACTTGCATATGTTGCACACAAAAAGTTCAAAGTTTACCAAATGGATGTTAAATCTTCTTTTCTAAATGGGATACTTGAAGAAGAAGTCTAGATAGAACAACCTGAAGGGTTCATTGTTACAAGTAGTGGTTGTCGTTGCACCAAAAGATTGACCTTTTAATGCTCGATACAACCACTAGACTTATAGAAGACACAAGAGGCTGTTAAACCAAGTCATGAATCCCGAGGGGAGTGCTAACCATTTTTCCAACAATCTCCCCCTCAGCGTTACCCGAGGGTTTTAAGGATTTGAACCTGTCACCTGGCTCTAATACCACTTGTTACAAGTAGTGGTTGCCATTGCACCAAAATATCAACTTGTTAATGCCCGGTACAACCACTAGACTTATAGAAGACACAGGAGGCTATTAAACCATGTCACGAATCCCAAGGGGAGCGCTGACCATTTTTCCAACATTCATTGATCCAGACAACAAAGATATGGTATGTAGATTACATAAAGCTTTATATGGTTTAAAGAAAGCACTGAGAGCCTAGGTTGAGAGGCTACATAACTATTTGCTAAGTATTGGATTTGTTAGAACAAGTGAGAACAGTAATCTGTACATGAAGGGAAATTATGATGATACTATCTTGATTGCTGAGATATTTGTGGATGACATAATATTTGGAGGATAAGATCATATCTGTAAGTTATTTTTTGATGAAATGAAAAATGAATTTTAAATGTCTATGTTTGGAGAGATTAAGTTCTTTCTAGGCTTACAAGTGATTCAGCAGAATGATGGTATATTCATCACACAATCTAAATATATAAAGGAAGTATTGAAGACATTTGGCATGGAAGATGCTAAACCTATGGGAACACTGATGGCTATTGGATGTAAAGTGCCTAAATAAGATGGAACTACTGAGGTAAACTAGACACTGTATCGATCCATGATTGGTAAGTTAATATATGTAGTTCATAGTAGACCTGATATATCACATGTTGTTGGAATAGTTGTTATATTTTTTGCAAACCCCAGACAGTCACACATGATTGCTACAAAGAGAATCTTAAGATACCTAAAGAAAATTGAAGATTATGGACTATGGTATCCTAAGAAAGGCAAGTTTGAACTTAAGGTATACACCGATGCTGATTGGGCTAGAAATGTGGATGATAGAAAGAGTACCACCAGAGGAGCATTCTTCTTTGGTGAAAGACTTGCTACATGGACAAGTAAGAAATAGGCTTGCATTTCCTAGTCTATAGCTGAAGTAGAGTATGTCGCTACTGCTACTAACTGTTCAAATATTGCATATATCAAGCAAGTGTTGGAAGCTATGAATGATGTAATCATTGAGTCAGTGATTATATATTGTGACAACACTAGTGCTATTAATATTTTAAAGAATCCAGTGATGCACTCTAAAAAAAAGCATATATTTATTAAGTATCACTACTTAAGGGAACAAGTACAGGAGAAGCAAGTAAAGCTATAATTTGTTACATCAAAAGAACAACTTGCTAACATATTTACAAAGCCTCTACCGAAGGATACATATGAATACTTGAGGACTAGACTTGGGGTCTGTCCCCTATCTACTGGTCACTAAGGTGATATGGAGGTTGCATCAGCCTAATCTTATTAAAAGATCATGCATGTTGATATAGAAGAGTTCACACTTTGGACTTCTGTCTAAGGTTGTGAAAGGATGAAGTACTGGAATAGAATTGCACATCAGTATACTGAGATATAGAGAATGCACTGGACAATAGAGAGTTATATGGCTACTACAGAGCTATATGTTTTTATTGCTCTTTGGAATTCCTATCAAAGGGAGATAGATCAATATGAAGAATATGAAGCCAAAGACAAAAGGAGAGAGATATAGAAAAAGGAGAGCATTGAAGATTAATTACTAATAATAGAAGAAACCTGCGAGCTGAAAAGATCATATCTGCAGAAGCTAGTATGCACTTGCAAATACTTTTATGTAACACAGTGATTAAACATATTAAGCTAGGGAGAGCTTGTACTAAGATACAACATTTGTTGATAAGAGTTGTATAATACATGTTTGGTATGTGTATGGCATATTTAATATTGCTTGTGTTGCCATCAATGCCAAAGGGAGAGATTGATGAACTACAACTGATTTGAATAAACTGTATGACTTGAAGATCTGTGATTCTAGATCACCGAGTTGTTGATTACATATGTAAGATGATTAAATCAATAATATGTTGTCATTTATGTGAACTAGTTTTGACAATACTTATCTTGTAAGTTACTATACCCAAACATCTGTAGAAAGAAGAAGAAAAGAGATGAAGAACAAATATATCTACATGAGGAAGATGGATATGATACATAAGGATAAGGAACACATTGGGTAACTTATGGATGAGTCTATGACCTTATTTTATTGACTTGATTATGTTGCATTCATCTATGATGAAGGATAGATCAAAATGCACAAAGTAGTGTGGTCAGTTAAAGAAGCATTTCAGTATACACTGGCGTAGTGTAGTGTATACTGAGCACAATATAAACTAAGCTTGTGTTCACCAACACATTTCTTTCTTAACTAAGCAGGAGAAAAGAACTAAATGACTAGTTTAGCCGATGGAAGTTGATGAGATGGAAAGTTTTATGATTACAAAGTTGAAGATAATGTTTGTTACAAAGATCGATGGCTAACATAATTTAAAGAAGATCTAAGGGATTGAAACAAAATGTGTTATTGACACATTAGCCTAGGAAGGTTTAAGCGGCAAAATCAACAAAGGAGATTAAGCGAAAAAATTTGATGGATGGAATTAAAATGGTTTACTTGTCTATTTAAGAGACTAGGATTTCATGATGAAATCATGTTGGAAGAAGGAGACTGTAGAGATATCACATGAACAAGCTTCATGCATGCCTGGTCAGACTGGTTAAGGAGAACCGAACTGTAGAGATTACCGAGCGTCAGAAAGCTATAACCGAGCGACAATAAGTTACTGAATATTGATTGAAATAGAATTGATATATTGGTCACATGATTTGAATGAGCTTAACATAGATCTAATAATCTGCAATTGAAGTTGTGTTGTAATTAGATCAACTGTTGTTACATTTTAACCATTGTAAATAGATAAATCTCTTAATAGAGTAGACTAGAAAGTCTTGTAATGTCATTCATAGAGTGTACATTTGTTATCCTGTCAACCCCATAGTGAATGTTGGTTGGACAATAACGGTTGGTCTAAAATCCTCTAGCAAGGTCACACCTCATAGTGTGTTTGTAACCTTTAACAAGGTTGGGTCCTCACCGACCTCACTTCAGAAGAGTGAACAATTTTTGGGTTGTCGGTCTCAGGTGGTTTTCCCCTTCACAGGGTTTCCATGTTAAATCTCTTGTGTTATGTGTTGATTGTGATGATTTTTTTTTGTCATACTGTACATGTTGCATATTGGATTTGATTGGTAATCACTATATGTTATTAACTGGTAATTGGTAAAAGCATAGACAGAATACTATTTTATGTTACCGAGCTGCAGAATTTTTAGTAAATTTTTTTGGTTATACATTTTTGGGATTGGGACTATGGATAACTGATTCAACCCCCCTGTCAGTTATTCTAACAAACTTTTATCAGCTCAATGTGTCCTCTTGAATTCTCTTTTATCTCCTCTCATAGTCTCATTCATAACATTACAAATTGAACTAAAATTCCTTATGAAATTTTGGTAAAAGCTTGCCAAACCATGAAATGATCTTATCTCACTAGCATTCATAGGTGTGGGCCAATTCATAATAGCTTTAACCTTTTCAGGATCCATCTTCAAACTATCAGCTAAAATTACAAATCCCAAATACACAATCTCCTCTTTCATGAATGAACACTTTTTCAAATTTATCAGCAACTTTTCTTCTTTCAGTCTCTGCAAAACTTGTCTAACATGCAACAAATGTTCTTCTTTGGTCTTACTAAATATCAAAATATCATCAAGATATACAATCACAAACTTACCCAAGAATTTCTTCAGAACTTCCTTCATCAACCTCATAAAAGTACTCGGTGCATTAGTTAAACCAAAAGGCATAACCAACCACTCATAAAAACCTTCTCTTGTCTTCAAAGTAGTCTTCCATTCATCACCTACTCTAATTTTGATCTGATGATATCCACTTTTCAAATCAATCTTTGTAAAATACTTTTCTCCAATCAAACTGTCGATTATGTCATCCATTCTCGGTAGAGGAAACCTATACTTCACTGTTATCTTATTGCTTGCTCTAAAATCAGTACACATTTTCCATTCTCCATTATTTTTGGGTGCCAATACTATAGGTACTACACAAGGGTTCAAAATTTCTCTAATCAAACCTTTCTCCAACAACTCTTGAATCTGTTGGTTCAATTCTTGATTCTCGATATGTTTCAACTGAAGAGGTGCCTTATTCAGTAAAAAAGCTCCAAGGATTAGATCCATGCAATGATCAATACTTCTCTTCAGTGGAAAAAAATCAAGTACATTATCAGAAATGATATCACTGTACTCGGTGAGTAATTTATCAATCTCCTCAGGGACATTATCCTCTATTTTCTTACTTGGTTTGTTAGGAATCACAGCAAAACATACATCATTCTTCTTCAAATCCTTATCAAACTTCCTTCCTTCCATCAAACAAACTTTCACAGATGTGAAAACATTACTAATATTTTCTTCCATCAAAGGTACCAAGATTTGTTTTCTTCCATCTGCCAAAATAGTATACTTATGCAATCTCCCATCATATATAACATGTCTATCATATTGCCAAGGTCTACCCAAAATATGACAACAGTCCATAGGCATGATATCACACAACACCTTATCATAGTACTTTCCAATCTTCAAACTCACATAACATTGTTCACTTACCAAGAGTGTATACTCATCTTTGATCTATGAAATATAATAGGGCTTCGGATGTTCCAACCTTTCCAACTGAAACTTTGTGACCATCTCTTCAGATGCCAGATTCTCCAAGCTACCATTGTCAATGATTACCTTCCAAAATTTGTCAGAAACTCTACATCTAGTATTGAACAAAATTTTCCTTACTGGATCTTCCTTTTTATTTTCATTCCACAGTTCTCTTCTTACCATCAATTTATTTTCCTTCTCAGGTTCATTCAATGACTCTTCTTGCACCAGAGCATTTCTACTGCTACCAGCCTTCTTACTAGCATGTGTACATTCAAAATATCTATGTCCTTCTTCTCCATAATTGTAACAAGTTCCTCATAAATTACCTCTTCTATAACCACCTCAGTAGTTACTACCTCTACCTCTAAATGAACTTTCACCTTTCCACTCGGTCTTGCCTTTGTCCAAATTTGTCTTTTCAGGTTCAGATCTACTATTTTCACCATAAGATCTACCTCTTCCTCTAGGGAATCTACCACCTTGACCTCTTTGTCTCTACTCATTTCTTTTGTTCAATTTCTCCTCAACCTTCAATGCAAATTGATAAGTCTCTTCAATTTTCTCCAACTTGACCAAACTGATTTCCTCTTGGATGGAAACTCTCAAACCATTCAGGTATCTAGCAATTCTTTCCACATCATCCTCATCTTTTCCAAATCTGATATCTAATCTATAGAATTCCTTAGTGTACTCTTTTACCAAGCTATCTTTCTACTTTAGACTTTTCATTCACCTAACTAGGTTAATATGATAATCACAAGGTAAGAACTTTCCTTTCAATTTATTTACCATTTTATTCCATACCTTGATTTTGTCTTTACCTTTCTTTTTCCGATCCAATTGTAGATGTTCCCACCGTAAGGATGCATGGCCTTTCAACTTTGTGCCTACAATTTTCACATTCTTTTCCTTAAATACATTTTCATACTCAAAATACTTTTCCATTTCAGTGATCTAGTCTATCAATTCATCATAATCCAATTTCCCACTATATTCAGGAGGATTAAAATGTGGTGTTGACTTCAAAATTATCAAAGCCTTCAAGAATATTTCCTCACCCTAATCCATCATAGGTGTAGGTTCTGCTTCACCTTGTTCCACTTCAACTTCATCATCACTAACATCTTCAAGATGTCTACCTCTTCTCTGGGTTGTTTCAACAACTTCTAATCTAGCATCAAGTTGTCTCAACATGTCTGCCAATCCTAGATCTGCTTCTTGCCTCCCATGAACCATCTTGAGAGCCCTCTGTAATTGTAGGTCATATTGCAATCTATTACCCCACAAAAAATAAACTAGGGCTTTGCAAGAAGGAACCTACAAAACCTAGATCTGTAGACCTAGATCCAGATCTAACCTCGCTCTGATACCACCTGACACAAGGATAGGGACCTTAGGGTCCAAATGATGGCACGCCCTACAGATCTAGCCTACTCAACAACACACAAAAGAAAAAACAACACAGTGGGAGAGAGAAAGAAGGATAATTGATTTATTAACTTCATTCAAATTGATTCATACATGTTAGGCTATAAGGCCTTCCTAGTTATAGCCAGATATTACAATGAATTATAGAAGTCCTCAAACATGTGAGGATCTACCAACAATCTTGATTCTACTATCTTCTATCTTCTATCAAAACTCCCCCTAAACTCTAACCAAACAACTATACTTATACAAGAGGTTACTGAACTGAGTCGGCCTTTAGATCCACAATCAATGGAAGGAACAATCAAATCTAGGACCACACACTTCCCAATGATGGATGCCAGTATTAAATCCATGATCCATAATAAATGCACAAGTCAGCCTCAATAGAAACTCAAAATAAACTACTCAGTAAGCAAGGATGACCGAGCAATAGACAAGCATTGCCAAGCGCTAGTGAAACAATCGACCTCCTAGGAGATAACTGATGACACTCGGTAACCAAATGAAAATGACCAACTTGGTCAAAGTAGGAATCGAGTAACATAGAAAAACTCAAATATGTTTTTGGTGACACAGGATTGCCAAGGACCTAAGATGCTCCTGCATCAGACCATGTAGTCTCACCACTTATTTGAAAAACAATTCCACCACATGAATGACATCATTAGTCTTCTTACAGGGAATGTAATGTGTCATCTTTGAAAACATCTCAACTACCACAAAAGTTGAATCATTTCCTCGTTGAGTCCTTGGTAAAACAAGAACAAAGTTTATACTAATATCCTCCCATGGCTTCTTTGGTATAAGTAATGTCTGATACAACCATTTATTTTTCTTTGCTCCTTTTTCCATTTGACATACTCTACAACTCTATACAAACTTTTTGACATCTTGCTACAACTGTGGTGAGTAATAGCAAGGGTTTTATCTCAACCAAAATATCCATCCAATCCTCCACTATGTTTCTCCTTGATGATATTCTCCCTCATAGAACTCTTTGGAATGCACAACTGACTCCCTTTGAATAACATACCATCTTGGATGATGAAATCCAACCACTTAATTCTATCTAGAGTAACCATTTCTATACAAGCTTTCCAAGCTTCACCAAAATCAAGATCCTCTAGATACAAAATCTTGAGTTCCTTGAACCCAACCACCTCAATCTGGATCTTTGTTAGAAAAATTTTCCTTCTTCTAAGAGCATCTGCAACCTCATTAGAATTGCCACTTCTGTGTTTTAAAATAAATGTGTAACTCTGTAAAAAATCAACCCATTTCAAATGCCTCTAATTCAACTTTCTTTGACTATTCAAATATTGCAAATCTTGATGATCAATATACAAAATAAACTCCTTAGGAAGAAGATAGTGTCTCCACTTTTTCAATTCCTGAATTATAGCATAAAATTCTTAATCATAAACTGAATATTTCCTCTTGGCATCTTTTAACTTCTCACTGAAATAGGCAACAGGTTTACCTTCTTGGCTCAAAATAGCTCCTATTGCAGTACAACTAGCATCACAGTCTACTTGAAACACCTTATTAAAATATGGAAGTTCTAAAATAGGTTGTTCTATAACTTTTTGTTTCAACAATTTAAAAATATTATCTGCCACAGTAGTCCACTTAAACTCTTTCCTATCCCCTCTCATTGTTTCAATCAAAGGTCCACAAATACTACTTAAACTCTTGATAAACTTTCTGTAAAAACTAACCAAACTATGAAAAGATCTTACTTCTGTAGCACTCCTTGGAGTAGGCCATTTGAGGATAGGCTTCACTTTCTCTGGATCTATTTTTGGACCTTCTGGTGAAACTATAAATTCCAGATACACTAACTCCTTCACAAAACTGCACTTCTTCAAATTAATCAACAATTTCTCTTCCCTTAACTTCTCAAAAACTCTATGACTATGCATTATATGCTCATCCAATGTATTACTAAAGATCAAAATATCATCTAGGTAAACAATGAAAAACTTACCCAGATATTCTTTTAGAACCTCATTCATGAGCCACATGAAATTTCTCGATGCATTGGTTAGCCCAAAAGGCATGACTAACCACTCATACAACCCTTCCTTTTTCTTGAAGGTATTATTCCATTCATCTCCTTCTCTAATCCAAATTTGATGATATCTACTCTTTAGATCTATCTTTGAGAAATAAATAGCTGCACTCAAACAATCCATAATATTACCCATCCACGATAATGGAAACCTATACTTGATTGTGATCTTGTTGATAGCCCTAGAATCTGTACACATCCTCCATCCTCCTTTCTTCTTTGGTGCTAATATTTTTGGTACAACACATGGACTCAAACTTTCTTGAATCAACCCATTCTGCAACAACTCATGTACTTATCTATTCAACTCTTAACTTTCTACTGGTGTCATTCAGTGTTCTGCCTTATTTGGAAAATTGGCTCTTGAGATCAAGCACATCTAATGCATGATCTTCCTTATAGGTGTTAATCCATCAAGCACATTATCAGACACAATATCCTAAAACTCATTCAACAACTCAACAACTTCTATAGGTACATCTTCTACTTCCTCTTTACCAGCTTTTGGAATTAAATAAAAACACATATGCTCATGCCTCATACCCGCTAAGAGTTTTCTTCCATCAACAAAACTTATTCTTACATTAATACATAAATTTTCTTCTATGCCCTTCAATGGCTTTAGCTTATGTTGCACTCTATCTTTTGTTAGGGAATAGGTATCCACATGACCATCATGTACAACATACCTATCAAATTTCCATGGCCTACCCAACAACATATGGCATGCATCTATAGGCATGATATCACATAGTATCTCATCATGGTATCCTCCAATCTTGAACTTCACTAGGCACTGTTCATTGACCATGACCTTGTGGCCATCCTTCACTCAATCGCTCTGCATAGAAGTGGGTATTTCTTCCTCTCAAGCTTTAATATTTTGACCATCTTTTCTGATACCAAATTGTCAGTGCTTCCATTATCGATAATCACATCACAACACTTATCCTCATACTTGCACCTAGTGTGAAAACAACTCCTTTTCTCAGGTTTATTTTCACCACTCAACAAGAGTCTTTTTTTAATTAAGAGTTCTCCTCTCTCAGCATCTTAAGAATGTGATGATTTTTCATCTTCATCCACATGTGCAACTCTAGCTTGGCCTTTAGTTCTCCTATCTACCCTTCCTTGGTGTTGAGGACATTCATATGCTCTATGACCTTCTTCTCCACAATGAAAAAATGTTCTACAGAAGCCTCCTCTTCATGATCCTTGTCCTCTTCATCTTCCTCTCTGGTCTTTATTATTGTGATCATGAAAATGATAGAAATTATTTCCCCTCTGATTTTGACTACTACTGGCCTCATCCTTATTTTTTTGATCTTCATTTCAGCCTCCATAAGATCACCCACTAGATCTTCCACCATGACCTCTTCTACTTCACTTGGTCTCAAATTTGTTGTTTATATTTTCTTCTACTCTTAGGAAAAACTAGTATGCCTCTTCAATATTGTTCATTCAGACCAAATTCAACTCCTCTTGAATGCTTGGCCTCAACACATTAAGGTAATAAGAAAGTTTTTCCTTATTAGTTTATGCATGGGTTGTTTTGATGAGGACTCGATAGAACTCCTCCATATACTCCTAAACATATCTTCCTACTTGCTTTAATCCATGCATTTTCTTTAGGAGATCAAGCTCATAATCAATGGGAATGAATTGTCACTTCAATTTGTTTACCATTCGATCCCATCTTGTGATTTTCTCCTTTCCTCTTCTATTTCACTCCAGTTGAATCTCTTGCTACCATATTTTTGCATGACCCTTCATTCTGTCCTCTGCATACTTGACCCTACCAAGATTCTTGATATCTTCATACTCAAAATAATCTTCTAATTCATTGATCCAGTCAATCAATCTATCTAGGTTAAGGTTTCCTGAAAATGTGGGGACCTCAATCTTAGGTCTTTTACCAATCTTAGAAATGGCCTAAAAAAGCCTTTCTTCCTCTTGGTTTAGAATTTCTCCTTCTCCTTTGGCTTGATGAAGGGTGATCCCTTTACTACCACAAACACATAACAGAAATAGAGACACAACAACAGTTTGCAAGAACAGAGAATGGGCTTCTTATTATCTTCACAAGTGTGGAATTACAAATTTTAGAATAACAATATGCAAAGCCACATGGACATTTTTCTTACAATATTTTGTAAGACAAAGCCTCGAATAACTACCCAAAACTGCCCTAGAAAATTCTCTGGGCCTTCTTTATATAGGCAATTTTCCACCGCCCAACAAGGTTTAGGAATTTTATCCATTGAGGCTGACTAACCCTAGAATTATTTTATTTTTCATTTTTATTACATTATTTTTGGCTCAAACAACTTTCAGAACTCAAAAAGAAATTTTGAAGGAAAATCATTTTCCCCATTTTAGGTAGCGCAACTTTCAGAGAACATAAGTCATCACTCATTGATTCGATTGGCTATTATGATCCCATTTTGGAAATGGTGTGAAGTTCTCTACAACATTAGACTAGCTCAAGCTCCAATCTGCCAAACATTCTCCCCCATTCAAAGCCTTTAAAGCCTTCAAAATTGAGTTCAAAATTTTTGTACCCTGCTACCAATATTGAAAATTTTTAATATCTTCAAAACTAGACTTGATCTTACAATGAAACTTTACTGGCAGGTTGTTATGACCAAAGTGAACCTCCAAGGAAGAAAATAGACCATTATGAGCTCAAACAAAAAACTTACTAAAAATCATAAATTTTTGAAAATAGAAACTCTGCACAAGATTACCCTTATTAAAAGAAACTACAAATATTTTTGGGTGATGCGAGATTGATTTTACATCCAGGATGCTCCTGCATCAGACACTCGGGGTAATTTGAGAGGTGACCCTATCATGTCTCAGGAGTGTAGAGGAAAACCAAGATGGTTAACCTCCTCCCTTGTCATCCATGATGAATCTTCTACATGTCATCATTTCCATTTGACTAGATATTCTTCATATGTCTTGTTCCATGTTCTTCTATCCACATGACTATCCAGTATATCCTCAATCTCCTTAGTAGATGAAGTAGTTGTCAGAATACTCCACTATTCTTTTATGACCCCATCTTCAACACCCTCTTCATGATACTCAGTTAGATCTAAAATTTTAAATAGTAGTGAAATATTTAGCTGAGTAGGAAACTCTACTTCATAGGTATTTCTTGAATCATTCTTCTTCAGTATCGTACATGGTCAAAACTTCTTCATTTTCAACTTGTTAAATGTACCTACTAGAAATCGCTCCTTTTAGAAATGAACCATGAATTCATTCCAACTTGAAATTCCTTATGCCTCCTTTTCTCATCTACCTTAGCCTTATACTGCATAATCATCTTGGTAATTTGATTCCTCACCTCCTCATGGATGTTCTTCAAATGTTCTATAAAATCCTTAGCTTCACCACTACTTATCTCTCCTTTGTCTATCTTCCTCAACTCGGAAGCATTTCTAGGACTACTTCCATATACAATCTAGAATGGTGATTGACCAGTGCTCCTATTGATAGAATTATTGTATGAAAATTCTACCTATGGTAAAATCAAATCCCATCCTGTTGGCTTATCTCCAACCAAACATCTCAGAAAATTCCCCAAACTCCTATTCACCACCATTGTCTATCCATTAGTCTGTGGATGATGTGATGAGCTAAACTTCAAATATATCTTTAACTTCTTCCACAATGTGCACCATAAATATCAAAAAAACTTAGTGTCTCAATCTGAAACTATGCTCTTTGGTAGACCATGTAGTCTCACCACTTCTTTGAATTTTTTTTTCCACATGAACAACATCATTAGTCTTCTTGCAGGGAATGAAATGTGACATCTTTGAAAACCCATCAACTACCATGAAAATTGAATCATGTCCCCATTGAGTCTTTGGTAAACCAAGAACAAAGTCCATACTGATATCCTCCCATGGCTTATCTAGTACAGGTAATGGCTAATACAACCATGTATTCTGCTTTTCTCCTTTTTCCATTTCACATACTCTACAACTTTGTTCAAACTTCTTGACATCTTGATGCAATTGTGGCTAGTAATAGTAAGGTTTTATCTTGACCAAAATGTCCAGCCAATTCTCCACTATGCTTCTCCCTGATGAGATTATCCATCATATAATTTCATGGAATGCACAACTGACTCCCTCTGAATAGCATACCATATTGGATGATGAAATCCAACCACTTCACTCTATCTAGAGTAACAAGTTATGTACAAGCTTTTCAAGATTCACAAAAATTAGGATCCTCTGGAAATAAACTCTTGAGCTCCTTGAACCCAACCACCTCAATCTACATCTTTTTCAATAAAAATTACCTTCTGCTAAGAGCATCTGTAACCCTGTTAGACTTTCCACTTCTGTGTTTCAAAACAAATGTGTAACTTTGCAAAAAATCAACCCATTTCAAATGCCTCTGGTTAAACTTTCTTTGACTATTCAAATATTACAAAGCTTGATGATCAGTATACAAAACAAACTCTTTAGGAAGAAAATAGTGGCTCCACTTTTTCAATGCCTGAAATATAGTTGTAATATGAAAAATATGTGGTCGGGTCTAGCTCAATAGGAATTTGCCCATAAAAGAGACCCCAAAACCGATATTTTACACTTACATGAAATTGTAATGGTATGGAAAGTAAATGTAGAAGACTAATATTGAAATGAAAAAATAAAAGGTACTTACCTCCAAAAAAGAATCAGCTGAAAACCATGTCAGATAGTCTCAGAAACTATTCATTTTCATCATTCTTGAAATGAAACTACGAGATCTACCAAACTCAGAAATATTTTTCTTTTCTGAGGAAGGTCATCCTTGACCCAAATGCAGGGTAAGATCTTACCCAATCTTACCCTGAAAAGTTGACCTTGACCTGCACTGCTCTAACGGAAATATGTTCATGGATCTTGAAAGTTCATTGAAAAGGGTATCTAGATCTGCACTGATATTCATTGTCCCGCATCTGTACCTACAAGAAAAATGGTTTTTTTTGTTGGGGGGGAGGGGTTTTCCTTATTCAAATCCCAATTTAGGAATTAACCTTGAAATTGAATTGAAAGTGTAGAGATAAACAAAGTGAATAGTTGTGATTTAGAATCACCACTATTTGTATATGTGTGTGGGGAAAATGTAAGATTCACTCCTAAATCCAAATTCCCAAAGGAGAGATCTAATTTGATCAACCAAGAGGTTAATGCACAATTGAATCAATCTATGAAGAATATGAAAGAAAGAACAAATCCTATACTTCCCTATAATTGGATTAAGCCTGAAATCTGAAATGATTAAAGTACAAATACTAACCTTCAATTAGGGCAGATCTGGAAAATGTTGAATTCTAGCTTCTATATGAACTTTCTGAAGATTTCATCACTTGTTCTAGACTCGAAATGCCGAGGCGGACAAAACCCAGAAATCTTTTCTCCAAATTCACACAGGTCAACTTTGACCTTTTAAAAGGTCAAAGACCACATTATTTATTTGAAGTCTGATTTCAATTTTGTTCACAGATCCTGAAAGATTGTCAAAAAGGGTATCCGAATTCACTCTCAGATCTAAGATTTTGCACCTGTACCTACAAGAAAATGGAGGTTTTTGGTTGTATGGGGGTTTTACCTTGGTCAAACCCCAATTTAGGAATTAACCTTGAAATTGAATTGAAATCATATTGTGCATAAACAAAGTAATTGAAACAAATCACCTCTCTTATGTTGAAATCCTTGTAGAGGATTTGAATCCTCAAATCCACAAGTAAGAATGCTTCAATGAAAGTAGGATGTCTCCAATCAATGGTATTTTGATCTTCAACACCAATCTTGATTTGATCTTTACATATGAGAAGGCTTGAAAGAATGAAGAAGGATGGATCTTCAAGGGGGCTCCAAGGAGATTGAATCCTTCAATAGCTAACAATGGAACTCCTTGATGGATGAATGCTTGAAGACTTGCTTGCACTTGAAAGCTTGCTCATGAAATTGCTTGAGTGTGGATGTGATATGAAAATGAGAGAGGAAGGCCTCCTTTTATAGTGATCTAGGGCACACTCCTCTAGATGGGCCACCTTGAAGAATTAAATCCCAATTAGGTCCTCACCTTTAGAAAATATACCTTGATTAAATACCATTAAAGGATTTACCATTTCGGAGCCCAAAACAGCCGACCCAGAAGCGGAGAAATAACTTTCCTGAAAGTGAAATTAGCGGGAAATGAAAATTTGAAATTTTGGTAGGAAGAGGTCAAGGTCAAGGTCGACCCTAACCTAGTCAGAGTCAAGGTTGACTTTGACCTCAAACCCTAACTTTGTTAGGATTTGCAGAAAAGGTTCCCAGAGATGCTAGAAATGTAGAATTTGATGTCAGATCAGGACCCAATGTCTAGAATAGATAGAAAATCCTCTGAATGATGTGATGAAAGACTAGGAGGTCTCATTTCTGAATTCTACCTAGAAAATGGAGTCATGGAAGAGGAAAATTAGGAAAGTCCTTAAGATCTTAACCCTAATTTCACCTAGAATGAAGAAATCAAGTGCAGAGAAGAAGTGGAAAGCGGGGAGAAAGCCAAATACATGTAAAGACCCAATCAAGGTGCTTAACATGACCCCAAACCACTTACTTAGAGGACTAAATGCTCTTATCATGGAAGTGCTTCCATTTTAAGATGATACACAAAGTAAATGGAACAATTCACCTTTCTTATGTTGAAAACCCTTATGGAGGATTTGAATCCTTGAATCCATAGGTATGGATGCTCCAAATGAATGGAGAATTGAATGTAGGATGTCTCAAATAAATTGTCTTTAGATCTTCAACACCAATCTTGAATGGATCTTGGATTAGGAAGAGGCTAGAATGGAAATGGATGGAGGAATCTTCAACAAGAGGGCTCCATAGAGATTGAATCCTTCAATGGCTACCAATGGCTCTCCTTGATGAATTGGATCTTGAATGATTGAATGCTTGAATGCTTGATGGAGAAAAATTGATTCATGAAGACTTGATCATGAAAGTGGATGGAGAAAATGAGAGGAGGCTCCCTTTTATAGTGATCTAGGGCACAAACTTCTAGAGAGGCAACATAGAAAACAATAATTAAGAAAATAATAATTAAGGGCCCATGGCACAAAAATCTAGATAGGTGCACATGTAGAGTAAATTAAATTAAAGTATTGACAAAAAATTCTAGAAGGGGTCCACCCTTAAGATAGAAATAAAATTAATTATTTAAGAGCCTTGTCACAAAATTTGAGGTAAGGCCAACCCCAAAGTTAATTTGAGCATTAGGCACAAAAATTGAGAAAGGCTAATCTCAAATAGTAAATTAGGAATCATATAAAAATCTTGACAAAGGTCCACCTCAAATATTAATTTGATAATTCGATACTTAACTAGAGAAATAATGGCCCCGAAGAGGGAAAATACAAGATTTTGATGAAACCCCAAAACTAGGACATAACCCTAAGGACCCTAGACCCTAGGGTCAAGGTTGAGGTTGACT
The DNA here is from genome assembly GCA_027943335.1 of Chamaecyparis obtusa. Lineage (NCBI taxonomy): Eukaryota > Viridiplantae > Streptophyta > Pinopsida > Cupressales > Cupressaceae > Chamaecyparis > Chamaecyparis obtusa. Next base: position 122,367 of record BSBK01005268.1, on the reverse strand, counting down.
TTGACCTAGGTCAAGTTCGAGGTCAACTTTGACCCAGAGGTCCAGGACCTCAGGAAATGTTCCCAAGTCTCAGAAGTAGAGAGAAAAGGTAGAAAAGAGGGGCAGAAAAAGCACATAAGCACATAAGCATGAAAATGTCTGAATGAGGGTCAAAACATCCTACTAAGGAGGGCTAAAAGGTCTCAACATAGAGTGCATCCATTTTAAGATGATACATTTAGCTCCCACTTTAGAAAGAGTATGGACTCGATGCTAACTCTTGGTAAAGGAGATCACAAAGAAAAAGAAAATCTTATTGAAATCAAAGGGACAAAGGAATCCTCAAGCCCCCAAGGACTCAAATCTTTGTCAACTCCAAGATTACCATAAGAGAGACATCACTGGAAAAAAATAGAGAAAAGGGGAGAGAGGAGTGGCTAACTCACCCAGTAAGATGTGTGTATCTCAGTGTGAACCACAAAAGGATAGGATGGCCCACAAAGCAAGCACTTGATGGTCACCCATAAAGTTGTGCACCTTCTAGTGGCTTTGTGCATGTATGTAGTGTGTCTTCTGAAGGCTTTTATAAAGTACCCATGGATCCATATCCTCATATCACCATAAAATACCTTTGTAAAATGTGAATCTCTTCGGGATTTAGCAACTTATGTGCATTACCTTTTGAGGATTTAGCATATTTGAAATTGGAAATGTGTCTCTTCAGGATTTAGCAACCTATGTGCATTACCTTCCAAGCATTTAGCATTTTGAAATTGAAAATGCATGTCTCTTCAGGATTTAGAAACTTATGTGTGTTACCTTCTGAGATTTAGCATGCTGCAAAATAAAAGGTTAAAACCAAAATACATAATATAGAACGAGGGAGGCTGTATATATGCCCCCCTCCGTAAGATGGAAAAATACATACTATTTTGACATGTTAAGGAAAGAAAATAACAAGGATAAATCCTTCTTCAACATCAAGACAATATCCATAGACAACACCCAGTCCAAGCCAAGAAGGTCACAGCTCCTATGAGGTCATGGAAGAGATGAATTCAAAGAGATATCATGCAAGAAGGGAAAAAGTAACCCTTGTGAGGGATAGCACACTATTCATCTTCCAAGGTGAGAAATTTATCAACCATGGAAACCCAATGTCAAATAATGAAATAGGTTATGATGAAGGACATAGATCCTCAATGCAAACCAAAATATTCATGTATGATTGGGTATCACATAATAGATAGATACTACTTAACCAAGGGAAAAGTGGATCACAAAAAGACAAAAAAGAAGGAGATGGTGTCCTTGCCCCCCAAGTGTAGGAACAAAGATGGAAGGGGACCTATTATATTGCTCACAACACTATACAAGACAACGAGCCCCCAAAGATTAGGCTAACATTATTTACATAATGTGGAGCTCCATAATAGGAACATAAATGTTATTTAAAGAAAATAGGATTGAAATACAACTCATTGCCACATGATATATAAATAACCTCACTAACAATGATCTGCCTAATCTTATAATGTAAAGCTTTACATTCATTAGTATAGTGATCGTGAAATCTATGATACAAAAAAAGGGAAGAGTCTTCAAGTGTGGACTATGTTTCTTTTTGCATTTAGGTCTAGTAATCATCTTAGCATGAAGGAGTTTAGGAAAAAGAACTTCTTGGTCAAATTCCTTCATAGGTTCATCGTGCTTTGAAGTGTTATTTGAGATGTTGTTAACATTGATTTTTTATTGAGGATTAAATCCCAATCCATAAGAATGCTCATGCCCCCCATTCTATAAGGGCATTTGAATTCCTTGTTTATGCTTACCACATCTGTGACAATTGAATCCTTGTTTAACTAGAAAATGATAACCAGGACCATAACAAGAAGCCATATTAGAAAAATTTAATGGAACTTCAATAGTCACTATGTCATCATTAGTAGGTTTGATAGATTCATAGTGGGTAGAAGCAGTGACAAATTTATTACGAAGGGCATTAGAAGTAGAAGTGAAAACTTGTTGTTCAAACTCTCTTTGTTGCTTCATAAAATCAAGATCAAAAACCTTATACTCTCCCATAAAGGTAGGATTAAAATCCAAGGTTCCCCAATCATCACCAAGAAGAGCATTAGAAGAAGAAGGATTACTATTAGGAATAGGAGTAGTGTAGTTTTGAATATTCAAAAAAGGATTAGGTGCATCATCTGCATGAAGTGTATACATCATGTTGTTATGTATAAACTTGACTTTATAGTGAAAGGTGGAAGGAACAACATGCATCTCATGCAACCAAGGTATACCCAAAAGAAGGTTATAATTGAGAGTTCTAGGCATAACATGAATAGGTGTATTCAGGATGACCAAACCTACTTTGATAGGTAAGATAATCATGCCTAAAGTGTTCTTAGAAATTTTATCAAAGCCACGTATAGGAACATTATCAGGTTGAATAGTTGAAAGATCAGCTTTAATCACTTTGAGCATGTCCATGCTACAAACATTAAGCACGGATCCATTATCAATCAAGGTCCTACAAATGATACTTTTATTGATAGTAACAACAACCATGAGAGCATATTGATTATGAACTTCTTTAGAAGGTAAATCTTTTTGGGTAAATACAATGTCAGGAGCACCCAGGGTAGTATGCATGTATTGTAAGAAGTTATTGATGTTCTTTTGATTAGGAGGTGGAGTGGGAAGAGTTTCCAGAGATTTTTGCAAGGCTTCATACTAGGTAGGTAATTTTGAAGAAGTTCCCATAAATAAATCTTAGCAAGGGTATTTTGCAATTGGTTTATCAAATCATACTCCTTGCTAGGAAGATGGGGTGGAGGAGGAATAATGGGTTGAGAAGGTGGAAAAGAAGTAAAAACCACCAGGTTAGGTTGAAGGTTATTCCTTGTATGATAGGTGTGAGCTAGAATCTTGATCATTTAAAGACTCTAAAGAGTCCATAGGTTCACCTTTGATAGTAATGTGAGGACAACCTTTGATAGTCAACAAGGGTTCTAGATAAACCATGTTAGTTGTCTCACCACTACAAACAGATTCACAAGAAGGAAGAAAAGAAGACACCCTAGGAGGAGATGAGGTAGGATCTTGATTCTCCATAAGATCATCACTAAGAGGGAGAGAATTAAGGGAATTTATATCATTCTCTACTAATGCCTCATCACTAGAAGGAATCCCAAATGGAGGTAAAGCATCTATAATGTCATCTTCTTTTGCTAACATGTTTGCATAAGGGGAGTGTGTTTTAGAAAAAGAGTCACCATCATGTATGAATATGTTATCCATTAATAAATCACCCTCTTGAATCAAAACTTTGTCACGAGGAGGGGATAAATCAATATCTTTATTCAAGGGATTATCCCAAAAAGTAGATTCATCAATGGTTTCATGAGGAGAGTAATCAACATCCAAATCCAAAGGTTTATCCCAAATAGGAGGATTATCATCCCTATCAATAAGGCACTTGAAAAACACTTGAAACAACTTGTACAACATGATAACGAATAACTAAATGCATAGATCTAGCTATATCCAAATGCCTTCAAATGAAATTTATAATCATGAAAAGGAAATCGAACACCACAAACACAATAGGGAATCTAACTCCACAAAAGATAGGGGGTAAGCATGTAAATATTTTTGTATTTTTAAAGAAATTTTGCAATTTTTTTTGTATTTTTGAAATATAAATGCAATAGCATAAAATAAATCTACTTTTGTAAGCATGTAAAATCTAACACAAAATGTAAATCTAACACCAAAAAGAAAGAGTTGTCGTAAACGGGTTCACCAAAATGTAATATGAAAAATATGCGATAGGGTCTAGCTCAATAGGAGTTTTCCCATAAAAGAGACCCCAAAACCAATATTTTACACTTACATGAAATTGTAATGGTATGAAAAGTAAATGTAGAATACTAATATTGAAATGAAGAAATAAAAGTTACTTACCTCTGAAAATGAATCGACTGAAAACCCTATCAGAAAGTCTCAGAAACTATTATTTTTGCATCCTTGAATCAAAACTCTGAGATCTATAAAACCCAGAAATATTTTTCTTTTCTGAGGAAGGTCTTCCTTGACCCAAATGCATGGTAAGATCTTACCCCAAAATTTGACCTTGACATGTATTGCTCAGATGGAAATTATGTTCGCCAATCTTGAAATTTTGGTGAAAAGGGTATCTAGATCTGCACTAATATTTGTCATCCCGCACCTGTACCTACAATAAAAATGGTTTTGTTTGTTGAGGGAGATGGGTTTTCCTTAGTCAAACCCCAATTTAGGAATTAACCTTGAAATTGAATTGAAATTGCAGAGATAAACAAATTAAATGGAACAATTCACCTTGCTTATGTTGAAAACCATTGTGGAGGATTTGAATCCTTGAAATCACAAGTATGGATGCTCCAAATGAATGTAGAATTGAATGTAGGATGTCTCAAATCAGTTGTCTTTATATCTTAAACACCAATCTTGAATGGATCTCAGATTAGGAAGAGCCTAGAATGGAAATGGATGGAGGAATCTTCAACAAGAGGGATCCATAGAGATTGAATCCTTCAATGGCTACCAATGGATCTCCTTGATGAATTAGATCTTGAATGATTGAATGCTTGAATGCTTGAATTCTTGATGGAGAAAACTTGATTCATGAAGAATTGATCATGAAAGTGGATGGAGAAAATGAGAGGAGGAGGCTCCCTTTTATAGTGATCTAGGACACAAACTTCTAGAGAGGCCACATAGAAAACAATAATTAAGGGCCCATGGCACAAAACTCTAGAGAGGTGCACATGGAGAGGAAATTAAATTAAAGTTTTGACATAAAACTCTAGAAGGGGTCCACCCTTAAGATAGAAATAAAAATAATTATTTAAGAGCCTTGTCACAAAATTCAAGGTAAGGCCAACCCCAAAGTTAATTTAAGCATTAGGCACAAAACTTGAGAAAGGCTAATCTCAAATAGTAAATTAGGAATCCTATACAAAGCTCGAGAAAGGTTTACCTCAAATATTAATTTGAGAATTCCACACTTTGTGTGTGTGAATTTTGTACATAACTGTGGACACAACACTTTAAAAAAATATTAGAGGTTAGCAGAAATCAAAATCTTACAAATAAATGAAACTATGCTAACCAGGTGATTTACTACCTTCTAGTAGCTGTGAGTATGATGTTCTCAGATTGAAATCAAGATTAGTGACAATGCAACACCTAAATGAAGGATTTGAATGCAAAAGAATGAAAGACTATATGAATCTAGATTAATCTATATTTTTGTATTTTATGTGCAATATATGAAAAACTATATGAATCTAAGCTAGATGAATGAAATTGAATACAGATTTAATCTAAGAATGACATGAATCAATATGAATGCTATGATATGGAAAATATGCAAAACTATGATCAACTATGAAAGATCTCACAAATCGTCTGTCACAAGTGCTTAATCCTTCAATCGCCAATTCGAGTGTTGATGAGATATGAAGAGCTGAGCCTTGATTTTATAGAAATTCAGGGCTTGAGGATACAAGAGAAAAGCCATAAATCACGCTTGATAAACTCAGGTTGATTTTTGATTTATCAAGAAATCAGAGATAATTAACTCACAAAAATCATGCAAAAGAAGTGTTTAAATCAAAATAGATTTTAGATCAAATTTTAACTCATCATCAGATGTTGAGTTTCAATTTTATAATTGATTGTTAATTTCTAGTTGCCTGCTTTTCTGATTGTGCATGATTTATTTTGAATTAATTTAAAAATAAAGTGATTTATTCTCAACTTAATTGATTTATGAATTAAAACAATTGATTTATGAGTTAATCAATTATTAAATCAAACTTTATTCAAAAACTATATTATTAAATATGACAATTGACATTAATTAATTAAATAAGAATTTAATCAATTAGTCATGAGATTTTAGATTTTATTGTCAAAATTAAATAATACAATTTAGGAATAAATAAAATTTAATTTAATTAAATAATTAAGTGATAGTATTAGATCTAATTAATTAAATATTCAGAATATTCAATTAATCAAACGTTAGGATAAATATGATTTATCGCCAAATAATTATTAAATCAAGAATAATTAGGATAAATAAGAATATTGCTAGGAATATTCTCCGATGCAGAATTTAGGATAAAATCAATTAGGATTCGATAATGTGTAAATGTGCCTTAGGTTAGGACTTTGATGCTGATTTCCTTCGAATTGAAGATGTAGGAGGTTAATGAACCTATAGCCCATTTTTTGGGTATTACATTTTGCCCCTCTTTGAATCACTGTGCAAAGCGTAGTGGTTCAAAGAATAATCTATGTATGATAAAGATGTATGAGATTGAATTGAAAGATTACCCAATTCCAAGATAGAAATTGATTGAAAGATTTTGAAGATGCAAGATTTGGGTCCTGATTGACCAAAGGTAATGTTAACTATAGCAACAATGAACGGGTGATTATGAAAAAGTGCCAAAATGCCTGATTCTGAACCTTATGATTGTGAAGAAGTGAGTGACCGATTCCAGACCTGATTGTCCCAAGAGAATCATATTGGCATCACATCCTGAACCCATCGGTTACGAAGAACCAAGGAAATGATGCTAATGAACCGTTGGTTATGAAAAGTTGATACAATTTACAAGATAGATTTAGGATACTAGATTGATATGGATCTAGATGAGTCTGATATGCCCCAAGAGATAATAGATTTGCCCCAAGTGACGAGGACTTTTGATGAATTGGTAACTAGACGCGGTTGTTGTCTTAATCACTGAGGAAAATGAAATTTGTTTTATAGATTTGATTGATATGCAATACTATGTCCCCTTTGGGATTAAAATTGAAATCTGATAATAAAATTCAGCGTTAAATGGTTTAGGAGCATGTTAATTGATTTAAGAAGTGGTTGTACACCTTCGAGAATGTGTTCTACATCATTTAGAGGTCCTGGAGACCAAGTTTGACTAGGTTTGACGATGAATTGACCATGGTTGACCAAATTGAAATTTTGATAGTTTGATGTAAGATAATTAGTTAAGTTGAATTCTAGATTTTTGTGATGATTGAAGGTCGATTATGCAAGCATTCAGACATCCGGGGTTTGAAAATTTTAAATCATGATTTTGATATAGTAAATGGTCTCATATTTTGATTTTGATCCTGAAAATGGGTTCAGAACATTGAAATTAGCCAAGGGTACAATTTTCATGGAAAATGGAGCACTTTTAAAAATTAGGTCAAAAGCTATATAAGGACCAAAAGGGTCATTTTCAATTCATTATTCACTTTTGACTTTGGAAACCCTTGTGGAGCCCTCTAAGCAAGAAAATGGATGAGCTGAAGCTACCTATCTCTTCCCACTGATTTGAGTGCAGCAGGAGACATCAGCGACCTCCACAATATGGACATCTGGTAAGTGGACCTCTGTGCCTCTACGTAAATTCCATTTTTTTCATGTTTGTAGCATTTTTGGGTTGTTTTTTGTATGTTTTAATTTTTCAATTCTCGCATGCATGGAAACTCATACAACTGTCCTCTGTGACTCATACGACTTTTAAATATCCTGTAGAGTTTCGTATGAGAACCTCCCGAAACTCGTTTGAGAGGGACCCAAGAGTCATACAACATTTCGTTGGTTCCCTCATCTATCGTACGGTGAGACTTATAAAGTCGTATATGCATGGTTTTTTGTATGGGACCCTACTGAAACTTGTATGAGTTTTGATGCCAGTTTGAATTGTCATATGGAAAATAGTGAGCTTAAAACTCATCTTTAGGTCAATTTTTTTTATTTTCTGATTCCTTAGGCTGATTGTTGAGCATTTAAGGCACCTTCTGAGATAGTGAACTATTGAATTTATGTACTATTAGCTTATTTTTCAACCAAATTACTGATAGGATTCCCCATTTCTGTTCTGTGTAGGTCATATACCCTGATGTTCATGTGCGCATTTCACAACTCAAAGACTCTATGTTTTTTTGCCTAACACTATGAGGGTACATATTTCTTCTTGTAGGTTCGAGTATCTGATTCAGTTGCCTCATATTAGGGTTAAACATGGATTGTTGACTGCATTGATAGAGCGGTTTCATTCAGAGACCCAGACTTTCCATCTACCCACTAGAGAGATTACTATCACACCTGAGGATGTATATAGGATATTGCACATTCCATTTCATGGTCCTCTTCCAAATTATGTGAGTTTGAGGCAGTCTGGATTACATGCCTTCAGATGTTTGTTTAGAGATGATACACAGCTTACTAGTTCTATTTCTTGGGAGTTATTAGTGCAGCGCTATGTGCAGACCCATAGATTAGAGTGTATCATAACAGGCATGATAGGAGGTATTATTATGTCTGACTACCAGTAGAATGGTCTATTGATGGGCTGGGCCCCGATGGTGGCACAATTGATGGCCACTCCTTCTGAGTTACCTTGGGGTCAGTGCATGCTTGCACATATGTTCTCTAAGATGCATGAGATCATGTATCAAGAGGGCAAGTCTTTTGCTTCCAAAGCTTTGGTACTTCAGATATGAGCCTGGGAGCACATCCCATTTTGTAGACCAGTGTATCAGACACAATGCTAGCCATAGGAGTTGGTCATATATATATATATATATATATATATATATATATATATATATATATATATATATATTGGTTATGTTACACAAGTGTGCATGGGTTACATAGAGTACTTTAGGCGGTATCTCAATGATATGACTTTTGTAGTAAGGAGACCGCATTTGCTGATAGAGGCCTAGTCCACTGCGAGGGTGTAGTTTAGTTATTTTTGTCAGAGTCGTATACTAATTGGGCAATCGACTGCTGTTATTGAGCACTTCCTAATCACTAGAGTATGGAGGCAGTATGGCATCATTTAGGATGCACTAGAGGAGCTTGTAGCTTATGCACAGATCCATAGAGAGCTCAGATTAGGATGGGGCCCTTAGTTATCATATGCTCTTTGTACACAGGAGTATAGTGGTATCATTGGCAGAGATTGGGACTATCGAGTAGATGTGCCAGATGCAGGGGTTATAGATGGATTTATTGGATGGCTTATAAAGCATCCCATACACAGGTTTTTTGATCCTACAAATTTGATACCTTTCATGGAGGAGGGCATGGATGTCATAGGTGCACAGGTTCTGATTGGTTGAGGATAGAGATGTACATAGGTACAGATGCCCCAACCTACACCTTTGAGGTTGAGAGCAGTGTTCAATCCTCCACAAAGACCATCTGGACAGATGAGACCACCTCATCCCCCAAGTTCTTCATTAGGCAGACCTGTAGTGGTACATAGGAGATCAACTAGAGGAGAGAGTGGCACTTTAGGCAATGTGGGCATAGCATATGAGGTATTGTGTGTAGATAAGGATGTGGGTGCTGGTCTAGATCCTTTATAGGGTGATACTAGTTTTGATCTTGGTGCTAAGGTTACACATTGTAAGGCACAAAGAGAAGAGACCATTGAGCAGCCAATGGTAGATACTGATATGCCTACGACAGATGTAGATCCTAGTATACCATTGACTCCTCAGGAGATCATTAGACAACTGAGATTACAGGTCAGGGACTTGAAGTACAGAGTGCTTGGTGAGAGGAGTGATTCACTGAGGCTAATAGATAGAGATTTGAGCTCTGAGTGGAGAACAAGCGATTATAGATAGAGGTGACACATCAAACCTCGAGAGCTGCTTACTATGTTTATGTGTACTATGTGGTTTTACCTACTGCTCAAAGAGTACCCACATACTCTCAGTATATGATAGCTTCAAAGGGAGTGAGGGCACCTAGAGCTGAGGCAGTGCCTGATGCACCACCACCACCTCCACTAGATGTAGAGGATCATGTAGACAGTTGATCTGTCTAGATATGTCGACATTTTTTCTCTTTTGTTCATGTATATTGTGCTAACTTTTGATAGCTCATATGAGCTCATTCTTTTGTACTTTGTGCCAGTAGTGCACCCTTAACTACTTTGAGTTATATGATATGAGATTGAGATTTTGGTTATGACTTCATTTGTACTTGTCATGTTTTAATTTGTGATGATATCATGTGATGTAAATATTATGAGTAGTGTAGAATGCATGTATGGATTTATGCAATGCAATGATTTCTTTCAAATGTATGAATGTTATGTAAATGGAATGGATTATGGAAAATGTATGAAAATGTATGGAATGTAGATGCAATAGATGAAATGATCATGAATATATAATGTAAATGCAATGATCACATGATATGTTTTGTAGGTATTAATGAAGACAAATACTCAGTCTTATGTCAAAAAGGGTGTCTAACCCAGGATGGTGACTACTTGTGGCTCTATGAGGAAACATTTGTGTGAGATTCAGCTCTTCATTTCCAGTTTAAGTTTAGTTTGGAAGAATCATTGAAGTGTTCAAGAAATTTGTGAGATCATGCAATCATGCAAAGTGCAAAATGACATGGAAAATGAAATGTAAACCTAAGACCTAGGACCTAGTCACTGATCATGTGTCAATTTGTTGTCATCATTGAAATTTTTAGGTAACTCGATAAATCAATACAACATCCACTAGTTATGAAACTATAGACATATGAATATTGATTTGTATGCCCAAGAATCAATACAACGCCCACTAGCTAGACAACCATGGACAAATGAATATTAATTTTATTTTCAAAATGTCAAATTAGATATAATCACCAAGGCACAAATGCCAGGATGACCTGAATATCATGTCCCTTTGATATAGCAATTTGTATAAGCATCAAAACATAGATGTCATGATGACCAGAATATGCCTTGCATTACAAACACATCAAGCAGTCAAGAGATCATTCTAAATCCATTGTGAATTACCTGTAGTGACCCTTTATCGTTCACATCCTTAGGTAAGATCATGTTTCACAGTAGGAGAGAACTTTCTCAAAAAGACAATAGTTAGATCAAACTCCCTTTAATTTTTTGGGTATCAATGGTTGAGGTACTCATGGCCATCCAATTCGAGATAGAGGCTCTTACAGATGGATACCATTTCAATCTAGAATTTCCAAAGTTGTTGGATTTTTACATACAAGCATAAAACAAAGAAAAGATTATGCCCCCAATCATCACTCTCTAAATCCTATAAACGACATCATCAAAGAGCTTGAAGGGACACAATATGCAAAAATCTCAATGTGAATCAATAAGCATACAAGGAGATAAAAGCATGGAGAAGCATAGATTGTTTTCAATTCGTGTTGATGTTTGATTTTGTTGTTCTAGATGCAAAATCCTCTCTGGAGAGGAGATAGACTGACTGACTCGAATGAAGCTCTAAAGGACTTTGACTAGATATGACTCATCTAGGATACACTAGAGCCCATAGGATATGACATTGATTGCCCCCAAGTTTGAAACATTGATAGGATACAGACACTTTTGCCAATGGTGTATAGACCAACTTATTGAAAATACGAATGCAAAAACAAACCAAGAGATATGTACAAACTAAAGGAAGACTGAAAGCTAGGAAAGACCAAGATTGCGTTGATGGATGGAGCATTTGAAACAAGTAATGCCCATTTGCCAGGTTTTCACCTTCTTGGCAGAGATTCTATTTTTTCTACCAAGGCGCTCGTTTCCAAGTTTTCACCAAGGCACCTTTTCTTTTTCTCATTTTTTTGTATTTTTTATATTTTCAATTTTTTTGTACTTTTGGTATTTTTTGCATTTTTTGTGAATCATCAAGGAACCTATTTTCTAGGTTTTCACTAGGATGTTCATTTTTTTAGGACTTTTTCCAATTTTTAAGATTTTTTCAAGACATTTTACCATAGACTGAATACTTTAGGTGTAGAATTTCTTCAGATGGAAAATGTTGATTGGTTCTCAGAGTTGTTCTCCTTCAGTCATTGAGATTTGATAGGCTCCAAAGCCAAAAGTAGTAGTGATAACAAAAGGACCTAGCCAGTTGGGTTCAAACTTCCCCTTGTGTTCTCTATGTGATTGATTTTTAGGATTCACTCTCAAGACTAGATCGCCAACCTAAAATTCTGTGTCTAACTTTCTTGTTGTAACCTCTGGACATTCTCTTCTAATAGACTCTAAGATGATCATATGATGCTTGTCTACACTCATCTATTTGTTCAATTTCTTGCAACCTAGACACTCTATAGTCATCATTAGTTACCAGACCATGCATTCTCATTCTTAGTGATGGGATTTCAACCTCAATAGGTAGTACCGCTTTAGACCCATAAACTAAAGTGAATGGTGTAGCCCTAGTAGGTATTTTGATACTTGTTCTATAGGCCCAGAGAGCTGGAGTGATCATGAGATGCCAGTCTCTTCTCGTTTTATTAAATGTTTGGTGCAAGATTTTCAATAGACTCTTGTTTGAAGCCTCTACTTGTCCATTCCATTGAGGATAGTAGATTGATGACCAATGTTGTGTAATCTTGAATTTGGTACATAGATCATCTAAGTCTCTATTCTTGAATTTTCCACCATTATCTATGACTATAGAGCATGGAATACCATACCGGCATATGATGTAGTTCAAGATGAACATTGAAATTTGTTTTCCAGTCACTTGAGTTAAAGAAACTGCTTCTACCCATTTTGTGGAATAATTTGTAGTCATGATTATATGGGTATGTCCATTAGAAGAATGAGGATGTATGGATCCTATAAGATCAAATGCCCATTTGTGAAAAGGCCATTATGTAGTAAAGGGAATTATATCTCTCCTTGGTGCATGAATTAAGTTGCCATCTACTTGGCACTTTTGGCAGTTCTTAGTAAACTTGATAGCCTTTTTCTCCATTTCTGGCCAATAGTACCTAGCCCTAATAATTTTTTGAGCTAGTGTTAAACCATTTGAGTGTGGCCCACAAATACCTTCATGGACTTCCTCTAATGCACGTTGAGACTCTTCCCATTCTAAACATCTAAGTAGTGTACCATCTAGACCTCATTTGTACAAATCATGACCAATGATGACATACCAGGATGCATTTCGGATAAGGTATCATTTCTCATGGTGGTTGAAGGTATCGGGAATGATTTGGTCTTGGAGATAGGAGAAAAAAATTTTGTATTGGGATGAATCATGACCTACAATAGTAAAAATCATGTGGGTTTTGGGGGAATCATATCCAAGATAAGATAGTGCTTCCACCAGGAACTCGTAGTGTAGCTCATGTTCAGGTTGTTGTAATAAAGTAGAGACTGTTGCCATTGCATCAGTAGCCTTGTTCTCTATTCTAGGTATTTTCTCAAATGTGATAGATATGAAATATTTCTTTAGATCGTATACCATTCTCTTGTATGGGATTAGCTTTCCATCTTTTGTTTGGTAAACATCATTGACTTGGTGTATTACAAGTTATGAGTCTCCATGAATGTGTAGTTCTGTTATTCTCCACTCAATTGCTATCTTCATGCCATTAAGAAGGGCTTCATATTTAGCATATTGTTTGTGCAAGGAAACTTGATTCTGAATGCTTTAGGGATGGAGTATCCTTGAGGAGTGATGAACAATATGCCTGCTCCAAATCTATTCTATGTATAGAAGTCATCAAAGAATAACTGCCATGATCTAGAGGATAGGTTCATGATAGAAGGATCTAGGAATTCCATTTGCATGGGTGTATCATCAAATAAAGGTGCATCAGCCAGTTGATCTGCAATTACTTGGCCTTTGATAGCTTTTCTTTCAACATATTCAATGTCAAATTTGTAATACCCCAAAAATGGGCTATAAGTTCATTAATCTTCTATATCAACAATTCGAACGAAATCGACATCGAAGTCCTAATCTAAGACACATCTAAACATCATCGAATCCTAATTGATTATCTTAAATTCTGCATCGAGGAATATTCCTAGCAATATTCCTAATTATCTTAATTATCTTTAATTTAATAATTATTTGGCAATAAATCACATTTATCCTAAGTTTGATTAATTGAATATTTTCATATTTAATTAATTAGATTTAATATCTTGCCACTTAATTGTGTAATTAAATTTAATTCTATCTATTATTAATTGTATTATTTAATTTTGACAATAAATCTAATATCTTATGAATAATTGATTAAATTCTTATTTAATTAATTTAAGCAAGTTGTCATTATTTAATAATATAGTTTTTAATAAAAGTTTGATTAAATAATTGATTAACCCATAAATCAATTATTTATTTTCAAAAATCAGTTAAGTTGAGCATAAATCACTTCATTTATTAAATTAATTCATAAATAAAACATGCACAATCATAAAAGCAGACAACTATCAATTATCAATTATCAATTAAAGCTAAACTCTATTTTGACTTAAAACTTAGCTTTTGCATGTTTTTTTGAATTAAATTATCTTCTTTATCAGATAACTCAAAAATCAAGCTAAGTTAATCTGAGTGATTTATGGCTTTCTTCCATGCACCTCCAAAGCCCTGGATTTCTATAAAAACAAGGCTCAGCTCTTCATAATTCATCTCTAAAATCTCTCAAATTTGCATCCACGAATTTGCATTCTCATGCTGTCAAATTGGAGTCTGAAGAATCATCTTTGCGAATCCAAGCTATTGTGATATCTTTCTAGTTTTGAGCATTGCATATCATTTAGCATAGATTCATATCATTGTTAGATCAAATTTCCATATTAGCATAGATTCATATTAGTTTTTCATTGTTATTGCATAGAAAATACCAAAAAAATAGATTAATTGCATTCATATTTCATATTAGTTTTGCATCCAAATCCTTCATTTAGGTGTCGTCTAGGTCACTGATCTCGATAACAATCTGAGAACATTAATCTCGCACCTACTAGAAGGCAGTAAATCACTTGGTTAGAGTAGATTTCAATTTTGCACGATTTTGATTATAGCTAACCTCTAATGTTTTACTGAAGTGTTGTGTCTACAGATCAGGTACAATTTTCACACACACATTTTTGGCACCCACCATGGGGCCTTGAGCCTCATTCTCTTCATTTTTATCAAATTTTATATATTTTTGGCATCACTTTTTCATCATTTTTGCGCAAATAGGAAAAATGTTGCCTACGAGAAATTTGACGCTGCTTACAAGCAATCTGACACCGCTTATGAGAAATCTTATCATGCCTACAAGCAATCTGTTCACACCTATGAGCAATTTGTTCACGCTTACAAGTGATCTGATCACGCTTATGAGAAATTTGTTCATGCCTACAAGCGATCTGATCACACCTATGAGAAATTTGTTCACGCTTGCAAGCATTCTGCTCATGCCTACAAGCATTATGCTTATGCCTATGCCAGTTTAAGTCACACCTTTGCTAGTTTCACTCACACCTATGCCAGTTTAAGTCACGCCTATGCCAGTTTAAGTCACACCTATGCCAGTTTCACTCACACCTATTCCAGCTTCAGTCATGCCTGTGGTAGTTTTAGTCACGCCTATGTTGGTTTTGGTCACACCTATGCCAATTTCAATCATGCCTATGCCTATTTTGATCACACCTACTTTCTATTTTCTGATTTATTTTTTTTGAAAATTTTGGCATTTTCAAAATCTGTGCCACTCTAGAAAACTGGCACCCATTTTTGTGAAATTTTCACATATGGTATTGAAATTTTAAGTGTGATATATCATTGGAAAGCTCTTTCTGAGCCAAATCCAAGCATGTTGGTTTCATTTTCAAATTTTTCCATTTGATTAGCTATTTTCAGATTTGTAATTTTAGATTATTGATTTCTAATGCTTATGGTTTGCTGTTGATTTGTCTTGATTTTGTACTTTTAGATGTGTGCTAAATTCTGGATTGTAGATCTTTGGACCTAAGGTGAGTCACTACAATCTCTATAATAGTTGGTTTGGACTTAAAATAAATCTCTCGTGTGTCTAGCTTGAGTACTTCTTTTCATGCTTTGGTTTTACACACTTGCATAATTGATACTAGGTTGTGACACCTTAGGTATTTATTTAGCAGTCTTAGATACTTGTGATTGATCTAGATTTCTATCTTGGGTTATTGGACTCGCTAAATCCGTCGGCCCCTCATTCCGCCCTGTGGTTACAATCTCAACGCCATAAAGGGGAGGGGTCTACAGGAGAGAAGCGTTAATTGTTCCACCAGGCAACCCTTTTGTGCTTTTTAGAACTCACTTGTTTTCTAAGTTGGGGACTCATTTTCAGCTTGTGTGAGGTGTTAAGTGTTCCACCTTGTGGACTCATCTCATATTTGCTTTAAGCATTAAGTGTTCCTCTTTCTACTTTTTGGGTACTTTTGGTAGATTTGCTTTTAGAAACATACATCTGTGCTCACATAGTAATTAGGCCCTATGAACACTATTTGTGATTCTTGAGAGATTGGATTCCCAGTGAAATCCTTCATGATGATAGAATCCTTGTAGGTAGGGAGGATACTTAGTGTGTTTCACATTCAACTTGGTTATTGCATCTTCTCTTATTGATCGATACATTCTCTCCCAGGAGAGGTTGATAGATCACGTGGGGTAGAAATCATGAGCTTTGGTGAATCAAAATTGGTTAGTGCATCTTCCCTTATTGATTGATACATTCTCTCTGTGGAGGGGTTGATAGATCACGTGGGGTTGATATCATAGACCTTGGTGAATCAAAAGTTTGTCTTAGCGTGTCGGATTAATCTGATTACTTTGTTTGGGTTAAAAGTGAAAAGGTGTCAAAAACCTTAGATCTGGAGCCAAGTCCCCTTGTGGTATACTATTGTGAGTCATCTTTAGAGAGGGTTAACCATAGCGGACATTCCCTTCACAAGGCAAACTGCGTTGATGGAACCTCAAGCGGTAATAGCCATTTTCATCATGGTAGTGACAGCCGCTATATAAATGTCCTTGTGGAAGAAATCTCCACAGGTATGGTTCATTGTTGGGTTGTCAGATCTCCCTAGTAGCTCCTAAAGATTAAGTTCTCAGACTGTGTCAAAACCCTGGTGCACCAGGATTGGAGTTCACCCCTTTGGATCATAAAAGTTGCAGAGTCAAACCATTACTAAAAACCCTAGCGAGGCCAAATTTTCATTTTATAGGGTATATGTGCATTATTGCAAAACATTTTTGGAACATACACAACAGTGCTTCTGAGGATTAGAATGAATAAGTCACTTGATTGCTCATGCGCAAGGTTGCTTTTTCCATTGTTCATTTTTTTCAGACATGCTTGAAATCACATGCTTGTTATTTTGCGTGCTTGTTTATCTATCTGGTTACTAAAAATGAACAAATCTGTTACAATCCTCAAAATCTGGACATTGAAATTTGCAAACAATCCAAATCTGCAAACTCAAAATTTTGCAAAAATTGACGTAAAATCCTTTCTGGAGTCAAAAATCATTTCAGGAAGTCAAAAGCCATACGAGTTTTTCCAAGTGTCATTTCATTACAACCCATCTGTCGTATGATTGAGTACCCAGTGTCGTACAAGTTTCCATGCCAGCAAATTCTCAAAGTCAAAATCTTGCAACTGTCATATGAGTTTTGCAATTGTCATTTCATAGCATACCCACTGTCATATGAGTCTGCAGAGTGTCGTTTGGGAAATTTTTGAAAGTTGTCAAAAAATTGTCAGAATTACCAAATATTTAGCTTTTTCAGCCTATTTCTAGAATCTGTCAAACAAATCACTATGTCAGGAATAAAGCAGTAGCTATTGAGAATCAGTACACATGTCTCAAAGAATCAATACACATGAGGAAGAAATTTTAATCACCACTATGATGAAGCAGCTGCAAGCTATGCAAATTGAACTTAACAATCTTAAGAAAGAAAAGGAACCTAAAGAGTTCTCCATGGAATCTCTATACTCTTTTCCATTTGATAAAGACTTGTACATGTCACCATGCCCCCAGACAGAATTTGAGCAACATGATAACCCTTATGATACCTCTTCCATGGAGAGTGACACATCCAGCTTTGGAGACTATGATGACTATGATGACAGATAATATAATGATACCTATGACACCTCTGTTCCTAAGAGTCCTCCTCATCATGTGTTCCTGCTTACTAGAAATGGGATGTCACATTGGATAGATTGTGATGGTGATCCATATGATTCTGATTTTGAAAGAGATTTTGATGGCTTTTGTGGACAATACCTTGATTATGATCCATCTACTACTATTGAGGACTATAAAATGCATCGTGCTAGCTTGAAGCATCAATATTATAAGAATCCTTCTCCTAAGGACTCTCCTACTGAAAATAAAGATTATCTTCTCAAGAAAGATCATGTTAATGTTGGACCTTTGTCTTGTGATGGTTCCCTTCCATTCCCTACTTCCTCCAATACCTGTACATTTCCTAAAACTTTCGAGTCTTTCAAATCTTTCATAGAACCTTCATCCGACACAAGCCCTGATATTTTTCATGCGGTTCCCTATAGTTATCCTCAAGAGCTACCTCTTAAAGATACTCAAGCTAACCTTTAGTTGGCTACAAATACTTTCAATAATACTAAACCTAAGGAGCCTAAGCTTTCATATGTTATAATTCCCACTTTAGCTAGTCCTCCACCATCTCTTCCAAAGTCATCCATACAATCCCAACATGATTTCATATCCTTAGAAGTGGCTCCATGTCAAAAGGACTCTAAAAATGATGAAGAAAAGAACATAAAGAAAGATCAAGATCAAGAACCCTCCATGTCATCCAATCCCTTTCATGATGTCTCTTATTCGCTTCATGGTCTTTTTGATCCTATACACCCTTTTTCATGCATTCCACCATGTCTTAAGTCTTCTCCTAAGCAAGATCAAGCTACTGCTTACACCGTTGAGCTTATTGACAATCAAAATAACCTTACTACACTTGTGCTTTCCAAAGATGATACTTCCATTAAGATTGGTAAAAATGGTGTTGTTACTTCCAATGTTAAGCCTATTGAAAATGAAAAGAAAAATTATGTGCTTGTGCTATCCAAAGATCCTTGTCAAGATCAAAGTCTTCCATCTTCTTATTCTACCACTCCATGTTCACTTCCACTTTCTACTCTTCCTAAGTCTTTGCAAGCTTTGAACAATCCTATCAAAGAAGGTTCTCATATTCAAGATGTCCATGATTCTATTGAAAATTCTAATGCTCACTGTAAAGATGTTGATATCCTTGGTTGCCATATAGATGCTGATGAACTTATTGATTATCCTTTTACGTGTTCCACTTTCATCCTTGAACCTCTTCCACCACTACAAAGGGCTTCACATCTTCCTTCCAACTTGGGTCCTTATGTCCCTTCACTTTCCCTTCCTAACTCTCCTAATTTTCCATCCATCTTGGGTGCTTACATCCCTCCATCTCCCATCTTTCCTCAAGATCAACATAGATGCATACCCTTGAATCCTTTTCATCCACCCACCCATCTAAACTAGTCATATCCTCCTTCTTCCTCCACAAGTCCCAAGTATTTTGGAAGTAACTTGAATGTTCAATACAAGAAAAAGAAGAAATACAAGAATACATCAAAAAAATAAGATCACCATGTCTCCTCTCATAGACATGCAAGCATAAAGTCAAAAGAGATATCTAAAAAAAAACTACAAGACAAGTATGGGTTCCAAAATCCATCATTGAAGATATTCTCTCCAAATTACCAAAAAGAAAGGAAAAGCCTATGACTATATAGATTCCAAAGTCTCTCTTGATAGATTCTGGTGTTGAAAAAAAAGTGAAGTTGACATTCAAGCTTCCAAAGGCTTCCACTTCATCTTCTTCCAAAAATATTCTTCAATTCCATGTGCCTAAACCACAACCTTTACTATCCATTCACCATATTCCTTCACGTATTCCTTCATTCATGATTCCTCCATCCTCTCACCATCCTTCAAGGTATGTTTTGATGTTGAGCTTGCCTTCCTTTCCATCTACCCTTTCACAATCCTTCCATGCATTATCCTTCTACCTTCTATCATTTTTCCTCATTTGCCTATTCCTCCTATCTTCCAACCTCACTCACTTTACATAAAACCTTATCCTCCATTTTTCTCTTCCATCTCCCTTTCCCTATCAGCATCTTTGAGAATATCATTTTGATTCCTTGGCATATCATGGTTTATCCTTTCAAGGAGCACTATCTAAAAAGCTTGCCTTCTTCCAAAAATTTAAAAAGAAATGAAAAAAAAATAAAAAATTGAAAATGTGCCTTGGTGGAAACCTGGAAACAGGCACCTTGGTAGAAAAAGTAAAGAGAAATAAATTCATCCTATGGTGAAAATCACTCCCTTGTGGCACCTTGGATAAGTACCATGATGAAAACCTAGCAATCAAGCATCATGCGTAGTTCTTCTACATATTTCATCCATTCCATCTTCTCTCTTTGATCTTGACAATGTTGACCTATTCATGAACATTTGGCTATTTTGTGAGCTATCTTACAATGATCTTGCTTTCATTCCTTCCATGTTTAGCCTTCATATCCATCTTCCATGTTTAGCATTCATATCTATGTTTTGCCTATCACTATCATTTTCCCCTATCGCTATCCTTTTACCCTTTGGTCTTGATCTAATAAAAAAAGAAAGAAAGAGTAAAACATAGTGCTATGAAGCCTCTTGACATGTCTACTCTTTTGGACTACATCCTTTCCTTCTTTGGCATTACACTTTTGTGACTTATCCTATGCTGGCTTTTCATTGCTTGTCCAAATGCGCTTTACATGATAATTTTTTCCTAGCTTGGGTATTTTTGAGGAGTTTGACATTTGAGGATTTCTTCCCTTCATTCTCCTTCATTCTCTCATCTTCCATCTCATCCACAGCTTGCCAATCCCTCTTGTTCTCCACATTGCTAGACATTGGGACTACACGATATGATCTTGCTTGGGAGTTTGAAATGGAAAAAGAAGCTATCAAATTTGCTAAGAATTGTCAAAAGTGTCAAGTACATGGCCACCTAATTCATGCTCCAGGGAGGGATCTAATCCCCTTTACAACACAATGGCCTTTCCATCAATGCCCATTTGATCTTATCGGGATGATTCATCCTCATTCTTCTAACGGACATACCCATATAATCACAGCCACAGATTATTTTACAAAATGGGTAGAAGCAGTCCCTTTGACACAAGCAATAGGGAAATAGATATCTATGTTCATATTGAACTATATCATATGAAGATATGGGATACCTCATTCCATAATCACAGATAATGGTGGGCAATTTAGGAATAAAGACCTAGATGATCTATGTGCCAAGTTCAAGATCACCCAACATTGGTCTTCTATCTACTATCCATAAGGGAATGGCCAAGCAGAGGCTTCTAACAAAAATCTATTAAAGATCTTGCACAGAACAGTAAGCAAAACTGGCAGAGACTGGCATCTCATGATTAATCTAGCTCTATGGGCCTACAGAACAAGTATCAAAACACCTACTGGGGCTACACCTTTCACTTTAGTTTATGGGTCAGAAGTGGTACTACCTATTGAGGTTGAAATCCCATCACTCAGAATCAGAATGCATGGTCTAGTAACTGATGATAACTATAGAGTGTCTAGGTTGCAAGAACTGGAACTACTAGATGAGTACAGACAAGTAGCGTATGATCATCTCAGAGTATATGAGAAGAGAATGTCTAGAGGCTACAACAAGAAAGTCAAACACAGAGAATTTCAAGTTGGCGATCTAGTCTTGAGAGAAAATCCTAAAAATCAATCACATCGAGAACGCAAGGGGAATTTTGAACCCAACTGGCTCGGTCCCTTTGTAATCACTGCTACTCTTGGCTATGGTGTCTATCAACTCTCAACGACTGAAGGAGAACAACTCTGAGAACCAATCAACATTCTCCATCTGAAGAAATTCTACTCCTAAGGCATTCAGTCTATGGTAAAATGTCCTTAAAAATTATAAAAATTAGAAAAAAGTCTTGAAAAAATGAACATCTTGGTGAAAACCTAGCAATAGGTGCCTTGATGATTCACAAAAAAAATCAAAAAATATCAAAAGTACAAAAAAATTGACAAAATGAAAAATACAAAAAAATGGAAAAAAGAAAAAAAGTGCCTTGGTGAAAACCTGGAAACAGGCACCTTGGTAGCAAAAATAGAATCTGTGCCAAGGTGGTGAAAACCTGGCAAATGGGTGCCACTTGTTTCAAAATGCTCCATCTATCAGCACAATCTTGGTCTTTCCCAGCTTTCAATTTTTCTTTAGTTTGTGCATATCTCCCGATTTGTTTCTGCATTTCCAGTTTTCAATAAGTCAGTCTGTACACCACTCAGCTCAAGCGTCTATATCCTATCAATGCTTAAAACTTGGGGGCAATCAATGTCATATCCTATGGTCTCCAGTGTATCTTAGATGTATCATATCCACTTAGAGTCCTTTGAAGCTTCATGTGAGTCAGTCAGTCAGTCTTGTCTCCAGAAAGGATTTTGCATCTACAACACCGCAATCAAACATCAAAATAAACTGAAAACAATCTGTGCTTTTCATGCTTTTCTCTCCTTGTATGCTTACTGATTCGCATTGAGATTTTTTCACATTGTGTCCCTTTGAGCTCTTCGATGATGTCCTTTATAGGATTTAGAGAGTGATGACTGGGGCATAATCTTTTCTTTGTTTTCTCTTGTATGTGAAATCTAAAAACTTTAAAAATTCTGGATTGAAATGGTGTTCGACTGTAAGAGCCTCTATCTTGAATTGGATGGCCATGCGTACCTCGACCATTGATACCCAGATGATTCAAGGAAGTTTGATCTAACTATTATCTTTTTGAGTGAGTTCTTTCTCCTATTGTGAATGCAATCTTACCTAAGGATGTGAACGATAAAGGGTCACTATGGGTAATTCACATGGGATTTAGAATGATCTCTTGACTGTTTGATGTGTTTGCATGCAAGGCATATTCAGGTCATCATGATGTTCATGTTTTGATGCTTCTACAAATTTCTATATCAAAATGGACATGATATTCAGGTCATCTTGGTGCTTGTGCCTTGGTGCTTGTATCTAATCTGACATTCCGAAAATAAAACCAATATTCATATGTCCATGGTTGTTTGACCAGTGGGTGTTGTATTGGTTCTTGCACATTACAAATCAATATTCATATGTCTATGGTTCCATAGCTAGTGGGCATTGTATTGATTTATCCAGCTACCTAAAAGTTCAATGATGATAACAAATCAACACATGATCAGTGAGTAGGTCCTAGGTCCTAGGGTTGCATTATCATCCTGCATGTTTCTTTGCATTTTTGCACTTTGCATGATCTCACAAATTGCTTGAACACTTAAAAGATTCTTCAATCACCTCTTCCAATCTAACAAGAGTTGAATCCCACATGAAGGTTCCTCCAATGAAATAGCAAGTAGAATCATTTTTCAGGATCAAAATCAAAATTTGAAATCATTCATATTATTAACTACTTGCATAATCAACCTTCAATCATCATAGAAATCTAGTATTCAACTTAATTGATTATCTTACATCAAACTATCAAAATTTCAACTCGGTCAACTATGGTCAACTCATGGTTTAACCTAGTCAAACTTGGTCTTTTGGGACCTTCCAACGATGCAGAACACGTTCTCGAATGTGTATAACCACTTTTCCAATCAATTAACATGCTTCTGAATTCTCAACACTGACTTTTCTTGTCAGATTTCAATTTTAATCCCAAAGGGGGCATGGTATTGCACATCATTCAAAGTCTGTAAATCAAATTCTATCAATCTTTCCTCAGTAATCAAGACAACAACCACGTCTAGTTGCTGATTCATCAAAAGACCTCATCGCTCAGGGCAAATCTATCATCACTTGGGGCATATCAGATTCATCAAGATCCATATCAATCTAGTATTCTCCTAATCTTGTAAACTGTATCAATTTTTGGCAACCATCGGATCATAGTGTTCTTTCCTTAGTTCTTCGGAAACTGAAGGATTCGGATGTGATACCTGCTAGTTTTGCTAAGACAATCAAGTCTAGAACCGGTCACTCACTTCTTCGCAATCATAAGGTTCAGAATCAGGCATTTTGACATTTTTTTTCACAATCCTCAGTTCATAGCTGCTACAGTGAACATTATCTTTGGTCATTTAGGACCTATTATCTCCATATCAAATCAATATCAATCAGCTTCTATCTCATATCAATTATCAATTTTGAATCCATTTCATATCTCTACCAAACACAGACTATCTTTGAATCACTGCACTTCGCACAACAATTCAAAGAGGGGCAAAATGTAATACCCCAAAAATGGGCTATAAGTTCATTAATCTTCTATATCAACAATTCGAATGAAATCAACATCGAAGTCCTAATCTAAGGCACATCTAAACATCATCGAATCCTAATTGATTATCTTAAATTCTGCATCGGGGAATATTCCTAGCAATATTCCTAATTATCTTAATTATCTTTAATTTAATAATTATTTGGCAATAAATCACATTTATCCTAAGTTTGATTAATTGAATATTTTCATATTTAATTAATTAGATTTAATATCTTGCCACTTAATTGTGTAATTAAATTTAATTCTATCTATTATTAATTGTATTATTTAATTTTGACAATAAATCTAATATCTTATGAATAATTGATTAAATTCTTATTTAATTAATTAAAGCAAGTTTTCATTATTTAATAATATAGTTTTTAATAAAAGTTTGATTAAATAATTGATTAACCCATAAATCAATTATTTATTTTCAAAAATCAGTTAAGTTGAGCATAAATCACTTTATTTATTAAATTAATTCATAAATAAAACATGCACAATCATAAAAGCAGACAACTATCAATTATCAATTAAAGCTAAACTCTATTTTGAGTTAAAACTTAGCTTTTGCATGTTTTTGTGAATTAAATTATCTTTATTATCAGATAACTCAAAAATCAAGCTGATTTAATCTGAGTGATTTATGGCTTTCTTCCATGCACCTCCAAAGCCCTGGATTTCTATAAAAACAAGGCTCAGCTCTTCATAATTCATCTCTAAAATCTCTCAAATTTGCATCCACGAATTTGCATTCTCACGCTGTCAAATTGGAGTCTGAAGAATCATCTTTGCGAATCCAAGCTATTGTGAGATCTTTCTAGTTTTGAGCATTGCATATCATTTAGCATAGATTCATATCATTGTTAGATCAAATTTCCATATTAGCATAGATTCATATCAGTTTTTCATTATCGTTGCATAGAAAATACCAAAAAAATAGATTAATTGCATTCATATTTCATATCAATTTTGCATCCAAATCCTTCATTTAGGTGTCATCTAGGTCACTGATCTCGATAACAATCTGAGAACATTAATCTCGCACCTACTAGAAGGCAGTAAATCGCTTGGTTAGAGTAGATTTTAATTTTGCATGATTTTGATTATAGCTAACCTCTAATGTTTTACTGAAGTGTTGTGTCTACAAATCAGGTACAATTTTCACATGCACAAAATTCACTTTAGAGCATGACCCATTCAGCTAATCTACCTATGAGGGCAGCTTTTCTTAGTAGGTACTTTAGTGGATCAATCTTAGCTACCAAATGTGTGGTATGAGCTAACATGTAGTGTCTCTATTTTTGTGATGCAAAGATCACAGCTAGACAAGCCTTCTCAATCATGGAATAGTTCTTCTCATATGCTACCAATGTTCTACTGATATAGTATATAGCTCTTTCCTTCTTGTTCTCATCATATTGTGCTAGTAATGCCCCCAGTGATGTATCTATTGTGGAGACATATAGGATTAATGGCTTCCCTTGAATAGGAGGCATCAAAATAGGAGGATTTGATAAATATTTCTTGATATGATTAAAATTCTTTTCACATTCCTCATTCCATGCAAAAGTCACACCTTTATGTAATGTCTTTGTGAAAGGCTGTGATATGTCTGCTAGCTGAGATATGAAGCGTCTAATAGATTGTACTCTCCCTTGCAATGTTCTCATTTGATTGATATTCTTGGGAGGTTGCATCTCCATGATAGCTTTGACCTTAGCTGGATCCACTTCAATTCCTTTCTTTGAAATAATGTAGCTTAAGAGCTTTCCAAAAGTGACACCAAAAGCACACTTCTTAGGGTTCAATCTAAGAGTAAACTTCTCCATTCTATCCAGAATTTTGCTCAAATCATTTAGATGTTTAGATTTTATCATAGATTTTTCCAAAGTATCATCAACATAATCCTACATAGTTCGATGCATCATGTCAAGAAAAATAGATGTCATAGCTCTCTGATATGTAGTACCAGCATTTTTAAGCTCAAATGGCATGACATTCCAACAGAAGGCTCCCCACACACATGTGAAAGTAGTTTTCTCTTGATCTTCTGGATCAATTTTTATTTGGTTGTATCCAAAAAAACCATCCATCAAAGAATACATCTCAAAGCCTATAGTCATGTCCACTATCATATCAATATTAGGTAATGGAAAATCATCCTTAGGGAATGCTTTGTTTACATCTTTGAAATTTGTGCATACTCTTATTGATTTGTCTGGTTTAGAAATAGGTATAATATTAGAGATCCATTTAGCATAGTCAATGACACAGATAAATTCATCTTTTAGTAGTTTCTCTAATTCAGCTTTGACCAAGAGTGCAACATGTGGATGCATCTTTCTCAATTTCTTCTTAACAGGTTTGACCCCTGGGGCTATGGATAAATGGTGCATTACAAGATCTGGATCTAACCCTGGCATATTTGAATATTTCCATGCAAATTTGATCTTCTTTTCTATTAAGAATGTGGTAAATTTTTGCTTCTCTTCTTCTGATAAGGATTGTGCTACATGGATCAACTGTGGTTCTTTTGTTGTTCCCAAGTTGATGGATTGAGTGGGCTCAATTAGAACTAGAGATCTGTCCTATAAAAAATTTAGAAGGACATCAAATATCTCATCCTTAGGCACCTCAAAGAGGTTTTCACCTTTAGATATGTCTTTTATTTTTACTTTTGTAGGTTCTGAGACTGCCACAAAGTGGTTTTCACCCTCAGAACTCCTTTTCTTTTTATTTTTATTCTTATTTTTTTGACTAAGATACTTGATGTCTGACTCCATCATGTTAACACTCAGTTCACTAATGAAAGTCCTTATAGGCTCAACTACATTGAGGTAGCAAGCAAGGGAATAGTCATTTAGAAAGGTATAAATACCTTGGCTTAGATTCGTAGATATTTGGTCAAGAAGTTCAGGATGTTTGATAGTCAAGGTGGTGAAAGATTGGAAAAGAGTGTTTACAGGTATGGATCTATCATCATTGGTACTAACCCAATGCTCAAGTTCAAAGGTGATATTACAACTTAAGACATTCTATTCATGAATATGCTCAATGTCATTATGGGAGTCCACTTCAACCATCAGTGGATCAGACTCGTTAAGTTCATAATTTCACTCTAGACTTACGTTAGGTTTAGGTGCATATTGGTGAATAACATCAACATGTTTTTCTATGATAAGTTCATCTTCTTCAGGAATGACTCCCCATTCATAGTCATTAGATTCTTCATCTATGCCTCTAGGAAATTTAAGAACATGAGTAAAGTCAAGATGAATACCCCAAGAAGGGTTACCCTCAGATTCTAATTTGAATTCATACTCATGGGAATCTATCTTAGAATAACTACCACCTTCCTCTTTGTTTGTTTGATTGCCTTTGAGATCAGTTGGTTCTTGTGGTGCAACTATCTCTTGTTCTATAGTAGGTTCTTGTGTTTCTACTACATTGATTCTTTTTACTGGATCATCTTTAGCTTCAAGGAGGTCTTTTATTTCTTTAGACAAATGCTCATAAGGAATGAGCTCATCAGTGGTATCTGAATCATCACTGTTAGATTGTTCTATTGCTTGTTCCTTTAGTTGATTTTTTGTGGATGGCTCAATCTATTCTAAGACATGTGGGTAGTTCTTGCTAAGATAGAAAGGCTTCATCTTATATCCTAGACCTATTGTATCTTTTTTAGTTCAGCCATGGTGTTCAAGAGGTGATATAAGACCTTTACATTGTAGTTCTAGAGGTCCTTTTCCAGTATATCCCATTTTTGTGATCAATTTGTCCCCTAGTCCATATGACTTCTAAGGAATTTTACTTGAAGTTGAGTCACATTTCTAGACTAATTGATACTGAGGCTCATCTTTGTATAACCATGCAAGCTTAGCTTCATCTTCCTCAAACTCTTGTTTAGATACTTGTTCTGTGACAAAGCTTCCATTGAATATGACCTGGGATTCTTTAGTTGTAGGTTTCACTTTGTCAGAAGGTTGTCCATAAGATTTTGGGGACAATGTGAGAGATGTGAGAGATAAAATAGGTTCCATTGTATATTCTCCCATGCCATTGTCTTTGATTTTAACTTCTTTAGCAATGTCTCCTATTTTGGATGTAGAGGAAACATCTATTTTCTTAGAAGATTCTCTGTTATTAGGAACAAGTTTATCGGCACTTTCTTTCAATGCATTGCAAGTTGTGTATAGGTCTGTTGAAATCATTACCTCTAGTCCTTCATAAGGAAATTTCACACATTGATGGTATGTGGAAGGAATAGCTTTCATTTCATGTATCCAGGGTCTCCCTAGGAGGATTTTATAAGCCAAAGGTAGATCAAGAACTTGACATATGGTGTCTCTGATAACAGGTCTTGTTCTGATAGGTAAAACAATAGTTCCCTTGGAAGATCTTTCTTGCTCATCATATGCTTTGATAGTTATCTTCTTCTTAGGATCAATGGTAGCTTCAGAGAAGCCCAATTGTGTGATCAAGATGTAAGAACAAATGTTGAGACTAGCACTTGCATCTATCAACATGCATTTGACATGATGTTTTTGGATCATGACTTTAATGTGCAAGGGCTAGTTATGCGGATGACTCAAGGAATTATCATCTTCCTCTAAAAAGGAGATATACTATGGATACATCAAATGACCAACCATAGTTTGGAATCTGTCTAAATTAAGGTTGTCAAGAACATTGGATCCGAGCAGAGCTTTGTCTAGAATGGTTCTATGAGCTGGAGATATTCGAAGAAACTCAAACATGGAGATTTTTGCATTTGTATGCTAGAGTTATTGGACAATACTGTATGATGTAGGCCTTGTGTCTTTAAGATTTGAAGATTTAGATGTAGCCTTCTGTTTAGAAGCAAATGAAAGATTGAAAGGTATCTTAGGGACATTTGATGAATCTAGGATTTGTCTTTGCAGATGTGCCTGAGCTTGTGATCAAGTAACTACATTAGCTGTTTGATTTTCCCTATCTCTTCTTACAATTGTGATGACATTGCAACTTTTAGATAGGCATGGTTCAACCATATTGATGACAGCATTGTTTCCAGAGTAGGCATAATTGACTTTAGCACCCATATTAGGCCGAGAAGAAGAATCTTCTTTACCATGTTTCAAAAATGGTTCCATGAATGATGTATGATCATTATTGCTTTTATGATTGTCAATCATGATTTCTCCATTATCAATTTTGTCTTGTATGAGGTGTTTCAAGCATACACAGTTATTGGTTTTATGACCCTTATTATGATGGAAGTCACAAAAATCAGTCTCTTTCCACCATTTTGGTTTAGGTTTAGGATCACATGGTCAGATCTTAGGCAAGTAAATGATGTTGTTGGCCAACAGATTTTTCATGGTAGATTTCAAGGATTCTCCAAGAGGAGTGAATTTGCGGTTAGGATATGTAGCCCAAGGTTTGTAAGAAGATGGCTTCTTGTTAAATTCTGATGTTTTAGCTTTAGAAGCTTTGATGGCTTGGGTGCCAATAGTGAGATTGAAAGTGGGTGCCTTAGATGGGGCATGGATATTATCAACAATGTCGTCTGTGATGACACCTTTATTCTTGTTCCATTTTTTTCCTTTGTCTTTAGAACTAGATCTAGATTCATACTTGTCCCTTTGAAGTGATATGTCTCCCTTTTGCACAAGTACTTTCTCAATTTTAGTAGCATTTTCTACCATCTCATCAAAGGATGTATGATTTTGCATTTGCAAATGGTAGTTAAGTTCTGGAGCAAGATTGTTGATGAAGATTTCCAGCTTCTCAATTTCTGGAATGGGTCTAGCATATAGAGAAAATTTCTTCCTCCATCTTTTGAGAAAAGTTAGGAATGGTTCTCTTGAATATTGTTTCAGATTGCAAATGTCGATCATAGTGACTGGATGTTGGATATTGTAGGAGTATTGTTGATAGAATAGTTTGATTAACTCCTCAAAAGTTTTGATAGTTGGGGCCATTTTTGAGAACCAATGGATAGCTGACCCTCCTAGAGATCAAGGGAAAAGATGCATTAAGTAGGTTGGTTCGTGCATGAACTCCATAGATTGAGTACAGAATTCTCTGACATGATCTTAAGGATCAAATTTTCTATCATACTTATCATATTTAGGCATCTCCACTCTTTTAGGAAATGGCGGCATGTACAAGTCTTTATCGAATGGAAAAGGACATAAAGCTTCCATGGAGAACTCCTTAGGCTCCTTTTATTTTACAAGTTTGTTAAGTTTGACTTGCATGGCATGCATCTATTTCATCATAGCAGTGATTGGAGTTTCTTCCTCATGTGTAATGATATCTTCAACATTAAATTTTGGAGGAAGTTTAGCTCCTTGATGAGCTAACTCTAGAAAGTATGCCACTCTATCTTCTTTCAAGAAATGCCTCATCATTTTCTTGAAATCATCATCATTTTGATATCGAGAAATTTTAGAAGGTGTGGGTTCTTGATCCATACCATGTTGAGAGTGATGTCCTTGAGACTCGTGATGTGTCCCTCCATGAGACATGTTAGGAGTTTTAGAACTCCCTAGGATAGATTGAGGTGGGGTTTGTTGATTACCTCTGTGAGTTGATGGAGGGGGTATGTAACCAGCTTTTAATCGAAGATTTCCAAGACCATCATCTTTGTAAAGACCTAAATTATAGAGTTCATCAAATGTTGGACCCACATGAGTAGACAAAGGTAAGGTATGAGATGCTTCTCCAGATTTCTTATGTGATGAAGCTCTAGTTTCCACCATTAACCTTGGGTGAAGCAAAAGAGCAAGATGAAGACAACTAAAGAATGACTTGATTCAAGAAGATCAAATGACACAACCTTGTCAAGATTGAATTGATTGAAGGTTAGATCATATGTAAATGAAGGATACTGTGCCACAACCGTATGGATAGATGCCCAATAGATGGTGGGTATGAGCTCACAACACTTAGCCATTTTGTAAGAAGACTAAATTTGAAGATAATTTTGACACAAGATGAAAAAGACTCAAATCGATAAATCAGAAGGCTACATCAGACTCAAGAGACCACTTTAGGAAAATGATCAAATTCGTTCTAGTTTTTGCTCTGTTCCTGACACAATGAATGTTTTGACAGAATTTGGAAATAGGCTGTAAACACTAGATTTCTGACAAATTTGACCAATCTCTGACAAATTTTTGAAAATTCTCAAATGAGTTTTTGAAGGCTCGTACGACACTGGGTATGCTCTCAAATGACAATTGCAAAACTTGTATGACAATTGCTGCTAGGGATAATTGTTCTTTTCATTCCTGGTGACAACACTCGTATGACACAATACTGGATACCATAGGACAATATAGGGGTTGTGAAATGACTTTTCCTCAAGACTCGTATGACAATCTGAGGCTATGAGACAACTTTTGACTCCAGAAAGGTATTTTGATTCAGATTTTTCAAATTTTAGGATTTTAGTTTGAGATTGTTTACAAATTTTTCTGTCCAGGTTTGAAGATTATTCTAGGATTGTTTGTTTCCAATAACCAAATTGATAAACAAGCACACAAAATAGCAAGCAAGTGATTTCAAGAACATTTGAAAATAGTAAACAGGGGACAAAGCAACCCTGCGCATGAACAATCAAGTGACTGAATGTGCTAATCCCAGAAGTGCTAATTGTGTATGTTCCAAAAAGTTTTTCAATAACGCACATATTCCTAGAAAATGACAATTTGGCCTCACTAGGGTTTGTAGTAATGGTCTGACTTTGCAAATTTTGTGATCTCAAGAGGGTGAAATCCAATCCAGGTGTACCGAGGTTTTGACATAGTCTTAGAATTTAATCAATCAAGAGCTGCTAGGGAGATCTGACAACCCAACAAGAGACCACACCTATGAATATTTCCTCCACAAGGAAATTTATATAGCAGGTACTGCTACCATGGTGAAAATGGCTATTACCGCTTGAGGTTCCATCCATGTGGTTGATCCAATTAAGGGAATGTCCACTATGATTAACCCTCTCTAAAGGTGACTCACAAAAGATACCACATGGAGACTGGTTCCAAATGCAAGGATCTGAGTTTCTGATACTACCCAAAAAGGGAGTAGAGCATAGTCCTCTAGCCTTTTCACTTTTAACCAAAACAAAGCAGATAGATTAATCTGACATGCTAAGACCAAAATTATCTCACAAAGATCTATGATGTCAACCGCTTATGATCTATCAACCTCTTCAGAGAGAGAATGTATCAATCAAAAGTTGAAGGTGCACAAATCTAATAGAACACAAGACAATCTCAGTAACCTCGCTACCTACAAGGGGATCCTTCATCAAGAAGATCTTTGCATGCGTGAACAAGAAAAAGAACCCCACTCTCTCAAGATCATCCACAAATAGTGTTCATAGGGCCTATTTACTATGTGTAATAGATATGCAGAAAAAAAAATCTATGTTTATTTTATAGCCCAAAATGAAGTCTGTGATATGAAAGCAATAAAAAGTCACACAAGCTTGACATGTGAGAGTTCATTTTATGTCCAAATCGAAGTGTTATCAAATCATAGTAGAATACCTGAATTCCTCACAACACACTTAGTAGATTTTACCTATTTTAGCAATTTAGTTGCACTTTTTCCAATCAAACTCAACAAATATTAGTCAAAGTAGAAGATCTCAATTGTTAGGGTTAGCTGTTAGTCCAAATCTGAGAATCAAATCTGAAAGACTACCTAAAATTCTAAAATGACAATTGAATTTTGGTACCAAAACTCGTACGACAGTGGGTTACCTTCCAGACGATAGTTGGGAAACTTGTACAATAGTGGATGTCTTCTCATACGACAATCAAGCTCCAAAATGACACTGTATAGCTTCTGATATGAGCCTCAATAGAATCAACTGTCATATGACAATGGGGTCTTTCTTGTATGACTTTCTGACAAAATTCATACAAAAAATGCATGGATAGAGAATAAAATCTTAGAATCGACTAGAAAATGACAGAAAAATAGATAGAAGTGAAATAGAAGAGATGGAAACCCATTTCAGGGCCCCATGGTGGGTGCCAAAAATGTGTGTGTGAATTTTGTACCTAGCTACAGACACAACACTTCAGTAAAACATTAGAGGTTAGTAGAAATCAAAATCTTGCAAATAAATGAAACTATGCTAACCAGGTGATTTACTGCCTTTTAGTATGTACGAGTATGATGTTCTCAGATTGAAATTGAGATCAATGACAATGCAACACCTAAATGAAGGATTTGAATGCAAATGAATGAAAGACTATATGAATCTAGATTAATCTATATTTTTGTATTTTCTATGCAATATATGAAAAACTATATGAATCTAAGCTAGATGAATGAAATTGAATGTAGATTTAATCTAAGAATGCTATGAATTGATATGAATGCTATGATATGAAAAATATGCAAAACTATGATCAACTATGAAAGATCTCACAAATCACTTGTCGCAAGTGCTTAATCCTTCAATCGCCAATTCGCCAGAGTAATTGTGCAAATTCAAGTGTTGATGAGATATCAAGAGCTAAGCCTTGATTTTATAGAAATTCAGGGCTTGAGGATACAGGAGAAAAGCCATAAATCACTCTTGATAAAATCAGGTTGATTTTTGAGTTATCAGGAAATCAGAGATAATTAACTCACACAAATCATGCAAAAGTAGTGTTTAACTCAAAATAGAGTTTAGATCAGATTTCAACTCATCATCAGATGTTGAGTTTTAATTTTAAAATTGATTGTTAACTTCTAGTTGCTTGCTTTTCTGATTGTGCATGATTTATTTTGAATTAATTTAAAAATAAAGTGATTTATTCTCAACTTAATTGATTTCTGAATTAAAATGATTGATTTATGGGTTAATCAATTATTAAATCAAACTTAATTCAAAAACTATATTATTAAATTTGACAATTGACATTAATTAATTAAATAAGAATTTAATCAATTAGTCATGAGATTTTAGATTTTATTGTCAAAATTAAATAATACAATTTAGGAATAAATAAGATTTAATTTAATTAAATAATTAAGTGGCAGTATTAGATCTAATTAATTAAATATTCAAAATATTCAATTAATCAAACTTTAAGATAAATAGGATTTATCGCCAAATAATTATTAAATCAAGAATAATTAGGATAAATAAGAATATTGCTAGGAATATTCTCTGATGTAGAATTTAGGATAAAATCAATTATGATTTGATAATGTGCAAATGTGCCTTAGGTTAGGACTTTGATGCCAATTTTGTTCAAATTAGTGGCCCCGAAGAGGGAAAAGACAAGATTTTGATGAAACCTCGAAACTGGGACTTAACCCTAAGGACCCTAGACCCTAGGGTCAAGGTTGAGGTCAAATTTTACCTAGGTGAAGGTCGAGATTGACCTTGACCTAGAGGGTCAAGACCTCAGGAAATGTGACCAAGTCTCAGAAGTAGAGAGAAAAGGCAGAAAAGAGGGGTAGAACATACAGATAAGCATAAAAGCATGAAAGTGTTTGAATGAGGGTCAAAATAGCCTACTAAGGAGGGCTAAAAGGTCTCAACATGGAGTGTGTCCATTTTAAGATGATGTAATAGCATAAAATTCCTGATCATAAACATAATATTTCATCTTGGCATCATTTAACTTCTCACTAAAATAATAAACTAGTCTACCTTCTTGGCTCAAAACAACTCCTATTGAAATACCACTAGCATCACAGTCTACTTGAAACACCTTATTAAAATCTAGAAGTTCTAAAATAATTTGTTCTATAATTTTTTGTTTCAACAATTTAAAACTCTTATCTGCCTCATTAGTCCATTTAAACTCTTTCCTATCCCCTCTAATTGTTTCAGTCAAGGGTCCACAAATATTGCTAAAACTCTTGATAAAATTTCTATAAAAGCCACCCAAACCATGAAAAGATCTTACCTTAGTAACACTCCTTGGAGTAGGTCATTATAGGATAGCCTTCACTTTCTCTGGATCCATTTTTAGACATTTTTCTGAAACTAAAAAATCCCATATATACTATCTCCTTCTTCACAAAATTGCACTTCTTCAAATTAGTCAACAATTTATCTTCCCTTAACTTCTCAAAAACCCTACGAATATGCATTATATTCTCCTCCAATGTCTTACTAAAGATCAAAATATCATCTAGGTAAACAATGACAAAATTACCCAAAATGCATGACTAACCACTCATACAACTCTTCCTTTTTCTTGAAGGTCGTCTTCCATTCATCTCCTTCTTTGATCCGAATATGATGATATCCACTCTTGAGATCTATCTTTGAGAAATACACAACTCCAATCAAACAATCCATAATATCATCCATCCATAGCAATGGAAACATGTACTTGATTGTGATCTTTTTGATAGCACTAGAATCCATACACATCCTCCATTATCCATTCTTCTTTGGTGCTAATACTGTTGGTACAAAACATGGACTTAGACTTTCTCGAATCAACCCATTCTACAACAACTCATGTACTTATCTATTCAACTCTTCACTTTCTACTAGTGTCATTCTATGTGATGTCTTATTTGGAAAACTGGCTCCTAAGATCAAGTCCATCTGATGAATGATCTTCCTTACATGTGGTAATCCATCTACCACATTATCGGATGCAATATTGTGAAACTCATTCAACAAATCAACAACTTCTATAGGTACATATTCTACTTCCTCTTTACCAACTTTTGAAATTAAAGAAAAACACATATTCTCATGCATCATACCCTCTAGGAATTTTCTTCCATCAACAAAACTTATTCTTGCATTAATACATACCTTTTCTTTTATGTCCTTCAATGGATTTAGCTTATGTCACACTCCATCTTTGTCAAGGAATAGGTATTCACACGACCATCATGTACAACACACCTATCAAATTTCCACAACCTACCCTACAACATATGGCATGCTTCCATAGGCATGATATTATATAGTACCTCATCATGGTATCCTCCAATCTTGAACTTCACTAGGCACTGTTCATTGACCATGACCCTGTGGTCATCCTGCACCCAGGCAATCTGGTATGGATGTGAGTGTTTCTACCTCTTGAGGTTTAACTTTGTGACCATATCTTCTAACACCAAATTGTTATTTCTTCCACTATCGATAATCACATCACAACACTTATCCTCACACTTACACCTAGTGCGAAACAAGATCCTCTTTTTCTCAGGTTCATTTTCACCACTCAACAGGAATCTTCTATTAATTAGAACTTCTCCTCTCTCAACATCTACAAAATGTGATGATTTGACATCTTCATCCACATGTGCAACTCTAGCATGGCCTTGATTTATCCTATCTATCCTTCCTTAGCATTGAGGACATTCATATGCCCTATGACCTTCTTCTCTACAGTGAAAACATGTTCCACAAAAGCCCCCTCTTCCTAATCCTTTTCCTCTTCATGTTCCTCTCTACTCTCTATTATTCTTATCATGAAAATGATTGAAATTATTCCCCCTTTGATTTTGACTTCTACTGGCCTTAGCCTTCTTTTTCTAATCTTCATTTTGACCTCCATAAGATCACCCACTAGGTCTTCCACCACAACCTCTTCCACTTTTCGTATTCTCAAACTTCTTGTTAAGATTTTCTTCTACTGATAGGGAAAATTGGTATGCCTTTTCAATACTATTCATTCATACCAAATTTAAATCCTCCTAAATGTCTGGCCTCAACCCATTAAGATAATAGGCAACTTTATCCTTATCAACTTCTGCATGGCCTATTCTAATGAGGACTCGATAGAACTCCTCTGTATACTCCTGAAAAGATCTCCCTGCTTTCTTTAATCCATTCATTTTCTTCAATGGATCAATCTCATAATCAATAAGAATGAATTTTCACTTCAATTTATCTTACATTCGATCCCATCTTATGATTTTATCCTTTCCTCTTCTATTTTGCTCCAATTGAATTTTTTGCCACCAGATTTTCACATGACCCTTCAGTCTGGCCTTCACAAACTTGACCCTATCAAGATCCTCAATATCTTCATACTCAAAATATTCTTATAATTTATTGATCCATTCGATCAACTCCTATGGGTTAAGATTTCCTAAAAATGTGGGGACCTCAATCTTAGGCCTTTTCCCAATCTTGGAAATTGCCTGAAAAAGTCTTTCTTCCTCTTGGTTCAAAATTTTTCCTTCTCCTTCTTGATCAAAATTTCCTTCTTCTTCGGCTTCATCCTTACTTTCATCTCTGATTGCAACATTCATTCCTCTATGAATCTCTTCTTGGAATGCTCACACTTGTCTCTCGAGGGCTCTAACCTCAGGTGGTACACCTCTGACTCTTCCTCTACGTTCACTTCATGGAGGCATTTTCACACTTATCGTTGGAACCCTAAACCATAATTCTGGTGTAAACTGCCTCACAGTCAATGATCTATCTACACACTCAGGAAATCTTACTCTGATACCATTTGATGAAGGGTGCTCCCCTTAATACCACAAACACATAACAAAAATAGAGACACAACATCAATTTGCAAGAACAAAAAATGGTCTTCTTATTATCTCAACAAGTGTGGAATTATAAATTTTAGAATTAAAATCTATAAAACCACATGGGCATTTTTCTTACAATATTCTGTAAGACAAAGCTTCGAATATCTACCCCAAACTACCCTAGAAAACACTACGAGCCTTCCTTATATAGGTAATTTTCCACCGCCTGGGAAGGTTCTACAATTTTAGCCATTGAGGCCGACCACCACTAGAATTATTTTATTTTTTATTTTTTATTACATTAGAGTCGGCTCAAACAACTTTTGAAACTCAAAAATAAATTTTGAAGGAAATTCATTTTCTTCCATTTTAGGTAGTTGAACTTTTGGAGACCATAAGTCATCGCCTGTTGACCCGATTAACTATTATGACCCCATCTCAGAAATGGCATGAAGTTCTCTACAACCTTTTACTTGTTCAAGTTCAAGTTAGCTGAAGTTTCAACACCTTTCAGAGCCTCTAAAGCATTCAAATCTGAGTTCAAAGTTTCTGTACCCTGTTGCCAATACCAAAAAATTTTAATATCTTCAAACTAGACTTGATCTAGGAATGAAACTTTATTGGCAGGCTAATATGACCAAAGTGAACCTCCAGGGAAGAAAATAGAGCATTCTAAGCTCAAATGAAAAACTTACTAAAAATAGTAAATTTTTGAAAATAGAAGCTCTGCACAAGATTGCCCTTATTGAAAAAAAACTAGAAATATTTTTGAGTGATGCAAGGTTGCCCTTACACCCAGGATGCTCTTGCATCAAAAATTCAATTATGAATAGTTATCTTTTAAGAAAATTTCTAAATGTGAGTAAAACATGAATAAATTTTATTTAAAAAAATAGAAAAAATGAACTCCTTATGATTTTTCAAAATAAAAATAAAAAAGGTCATTGAAAAATTATTTCATATAATAGACCAATATGCATTTGAACATTGAAACAAAAGGTGGACATTGAGCAAGTACACCTATTTTTTAGATCATAATCTAGAAAAATAATTTGCATCATAGTGTAGAACTCCAAGTCATATTTCCAAAACCTCTTTCAAATTGAAAATCCAATATCTGGCTAAAAGCTCATTAATTATATAGTAAAACTACTTTTTTCCTAGATTTACAAAAAGAGGGGGTCTAATTTTAGCCCCCAAGGGTTGGTGCTTGGCTCCAATATGACCAAGGGCTAAATAAGTCTATGACTAGATTATTAAAACTTTATAAGGGCCCTTGATCATCCATGTGATGAATGACTAAAGGCCTGGGAGACAAATGAAAAAAGAATTACTAAAGGATATAAATATAAATAATACACTTAAATAAAGAAACTTCAATTAAAATCAATATGTATTGAAGACTTTAGAACTAAGCATAGGAAACTTTAAGAATCTAAAATCTAGATTGACCAAAGATTTATTTAAATTAATTAATAGGTTGTATTAATCCACGCGACCAAGCATATTTTGTGTCATGAACATTGTATCCTCACAAATATACATAGTGAATAGAAAAAAAAGTGATTAAAATAAATTTTAAATGGAGATTGTAATGCTATAAGATGATAAATGAAACCATTTGTGATTTTTCATTTTTTGGTTTTGAATGACAACTCCATAATGAATTGTTCTTGTGTTTTGTGTATTCAACAATCCAAGTGTATACATAGAAAAATGGACAAGACCCACAAATATATACATAATTAAATATGAATATTCAATGCCACAACATGCAAAAGGTAGCCAAGAAAAATCATACTAGAATTTTAACAATAAGTATAATGAATATATATGTGTAAATATATTAAAACCCTAAGTTTTACCATGCATTTTTCAGATAAGGACAAAACTTTAATGTTACCATAACTGATAGTAATGTTGAAGATTGATTATTTGATGGAATTGATGATGAAGACTAACCAAGATAAGAGGAATACATGATGATAGTATAAGAAAGGTTAGATCAGTTATTGTCTTGTCATTGATGTCAAGCAATTGATTTCTAGTTTATATTATGTTGCCATATCATTCAGTAATGATATAAGATGAATGAGTTTAGGAGAAGAAGAAATGAGATGTTATGAAGTTGAAGAACTTAATTGGGCAACTGATACATATCAGACAATGATCAAATTATGTTGATATAACTATTTTCTACCTAACATATGATAATGTTAAGTCGGTAAAGTATGGCAATCAAGATTTGAAAAGTCGGTAAGTTAAGTTGTTTTGGCTACCAAGAAGGATATGTCACTTGGCAACGTAAAGGTAAAAGGAAAGGTCACTCGATAAAGCGAAAGGAACTCAAGGCATTGAACATAAAAGAAAGGTTTGGGCATTGAGAAAGATAACCAAAATTCAAATGAATAACACCGAGCAAGGAAAAGATGTTAAATAAGGATTGAATTGACATTTAATGATTAGCTATGATGAGATGGATGATCGTGATGATGAGGAAAGTTAGTTACAAGAGATATAAGGTTATGAAAATTCAAGGTGAAGATCTATGGAAAGATCTAAGCAACAAAAAGAGATAGAACAAGTTTTAGGAAAAGTTGAAGTTCCTAGGTGAAAAGAAAATGTGTTACCGAGATCGAGATTCAAGGTTTAATGAATTGAACAGCTAAGATTGATTAAAGAAAAATGCAATAGAGGAGATTAAAAAGAAAAAGTTGTCTATATAAAGGATGATCTTGTATGGATAAATGGATAGAAAAATGAATAGTTGAAGGGTCACCTACTGATATAGTGAAGAAAAAACAAAGAGATTTTGAGTGGGAAAAGTAGGATTTGATGAAGTGTTGATACCGGTGGAAAATGAAGAATTGAAGTGAAGATTGAAGAGCACACAAGGATCTGATTGAGAAAAGTTAGTTGTAAATCTACAGGTCATTTTATTTATTATTTCTTACTAGCATTTGTAACAGAGGAATCTCTTAATAGAGTAGACCTAACAGTCTTATTGTAAAATCCTTGAAAAAGGTAACATTCTAAAGAGTCTTCGAATCCCTCTAACAAGGCCACTCCTAACAAGGTGAAGATCCTAATAGATCTGAGGTAAATTCCTTGACTGGGTCACACCTAACAGTGTGTATTGTAATCTTAACCAGATTGGCTCTTAACCGGGTGTACCTCAGAAGAGTATTTTCTTAGGGGATGATAATTTCCACAGTATTTTTATCCAAAGCTGGGTTTCCACGTTAAATATTAATGTTACATATTGTGAATGATTTGTGTGAATGATTTATTGATTGTTAAGTTTATTTACTATTTTTGGTAGACAGTGAAGTTTCTTTTACCGAGATGCTACGGATTTAATCAGAGAAATTTTTTTAAGGTATTTGGGATCAGGGATTACTGATTCAACCCCCCCCCCCCCCCCCCCCCCCTCTTATAATCCAATATTTAAGTATATGCCAATGATAGCAAAAAAAAAAATATTTCTATGAATATTAATTTTTGTGTATATATTTTTAATCTACAAATCAAAAATAAACAATCATAATAAATGTTAAATCAAACAATATGATCATATCATATGGCCAGGACCCTTAAATGATTTTAAAAAAATTGACAACAACAAAAATAATAAAACTTATTGGTGCAGGGCACCTCCCTACATTCTTCAATGAAATATCTTCATCATGAGCCTCCAAGGATGTAATGAGCCAATTGTAATGCCTAGTCACCCTTGGTGTGGTTATAAACCATGGGTTTTAACTATGGTCCAAAGGCACATCTAGGTATTTAGGATATCTTAGGTGTGTTTCTAGGTTATTTTAATGATTTAATAATGTTTGGGATCCTCAGGATCCAAGGATTACGCCTTATAGGCTCATTCGGAGCAAGAATGCAACATTTTGTAAAAAGTTGCAGAATGCAAGAAATGTTGCTCGACAACTTTTCTGAAAAGTTGCTAGAAATTTGTAAAAACCTCCCAATGGTCACAACCTTTAAAAAATGGTTAGATTAATTGGGAAAGGTCTTCAAATAGCCCTTTTAGGAGGGTGGAAGAAACACTTATGTAATTGGCATTTGAATCAATAAAAATTCCCTATTTTTCCCTAAATTCTGGATTGTAAATGGTGCACATACAGATTGGTACAGAATTGCAAAGAAGGAGATTGATAGGTATGGTTCCTAAAATTAAATAATACTCCAATGCACTTGGATCGAGTGAGTTTAGAGATTAGAGTCAAAAGATATAATAATTTATGTACAAGGTTTTTCAGCAAACTCTCCTGAATCGGGGTTTCAACAAACAACACCCTAACTTGCTTTTCCTCTATGGGTTTCCCATGCGAAGTGGGGAAATGAAATTAGGATCAAAGGAATTTATATCTTCAGGAGCATAGGAAAGGGGGATTATTTTGTGAGGTTTTCTTACAGACCCTAGGCCAAGCATCTCTATGTGCTTGGTCTAGAATATGAAAGAGTGAAGTGACAGTAGCACTTTGGGGATGGATGAAAGCAATATGATGATGGATTGTTGTCTCTTTGGGGTCCTTAACCCCATTGAAATTATTGATTTTCCTTGGAAAATTGACTAGTGAACACTTCCTTAAATAGCCAAGCCAATTAGCCCTATTAGGACTAGTGGCTTAGGAATTGTTAGGTAGTGTCCACACCGGTTGGGATCTCACAATCTTGAGGTTTGAAATAAATCAATAAAGGGTGTCCAAATCTACAAATTTTTTTGTAGTCTCTTTCTAATAATCTAGATCTAAGTCCCTAGAACCTTGCTCATAGGCTACAAGCCTAGAAGGCATAAAAACAAGAGTTGTTGTAAAAAAGAGATAGGCAATTAAAGGGTTTTAAAATCACTCCCATATGAGACATAAAGTGAGCATGGAACCTTTCCATCCCCTTCTCTAATCCATAGGTTCCTATTTGATACAAAGCCAGAATAGAAGACATTCTCTACCAAGGAAGACAAGGGTCTTCTAGGAGGGTAGTAAGTTGTGGAAGTTGTAAGATCTTCAAAGGGTGTAGAGCACTCTTCCTAGATAATTTGGTCCTAGAGAAGGAACCGAAGGCCACACCACTCTCAAACCTCCTCAATGGAGGGAGAGCTTTGTGTCAAGTTGTATCAAAGAATCTAAGATCCTTAGGGTAAAAATATACTAGTGCCATGAAAGGATAAGATGAAGGAGGGTTGTCAACAAGGATGACCAATGCAGAG
Source organism: Chamaecyparis obtusa (assembly GCA_027943335.1). Classification (NCBI taxonomy): domain Eukaryota; kingdom Viridiplantae; phylum Streptophyta; class Pinopsida; order Cupressales; family Cupressaceae; genus Chamaecyparis; species Chamaecyparis obtusa. The sequence goes on along the minus strand of BSBK01005268.1, from coordinate 79,423 downwards.
ATAGTAAGATACCTGAGAGAGAAAAGGAAAAAGCATAATGAACAAAGATACACTGAAATGGATTAGATGAAGCAAGAGATGGACAGACTTAGGTAAGAGATTCAAAAGAGAAGTAGTGGAAACTTTGATGATGTCGAAGAAGGGAGTGAAGAAGAAACCCTTGAGCAGGAAGAAGAGAAATATCCTACAGACCAGGGGCTACTTATGAAGACTCTAAAGTCTATGGAGAGGAGAACCATGGACACCAAGCTTGAGTTTCCTACATACAATGGGAAGATGGAAATGGATGTTGCAATGGATTGGGTAGATTCCCTAAATAGTTTCTTTGATTGTGAAGACATCCTTGAGAATCAAAGGGTGAATATTTCTAAGTCAAAGTTCAAATGCTCTACACTCACATGGTGGAACTTCACTCAAGATGATAGGGTGAAGAATGGAAAGAATTCAGTCACCACTTGGAAGAAGATGGTGGCCCTACATAGGGAAACCTATGTCCCTAAAGATTATGAAGTCCAACTTCATAAAAGAAGGATGAGTCTAAGAAAGAAAGAGATGGATATCTCTAGCTATACTGAAGAATTTTAGAGATTGGTAATGAAATCCAATCTTGATGAACCAGAATGTGTGAAGCTTTCTCAGTATATGCAAGGCCTACGGATCTCAATTTAGGATGAACTTAGTTTAACAAGCCCTACCACAGTGAACCAATGCTATCAATTGGCATTGAAAGTTGAAGAAAAGTTCAAAAGGAGAAATGAACAAAGTGGTAGAGGAAAAGGAAAGAATGATAGAGGAAGAGGAAACTTTGGAGGAAGAGGAATACAAAACAATAGACCACAAGGAGAAACCAATAAGGAGAACACCCAAGGAGAAATAAATTCAAGAGGTGGATACAGAGGTAGAAGATGAAATGGAAAAGTTAGAAATGGAGGAAGAAACAATTGGTAGATCAGGTTCTATAACTTCAATCAGACAGGTCACTACACCAATAGGTGTCTGGACAGAGACAAGAAGAATAACCAGGGTGAAATAAGAGCCAACCTAGTGCAAGAAGATGATGTTGATAGTGTAAGAGAGTGTATGGGAGAAGAAGGTGTATCCCTCATGATGAATAGGAACTTAATCCAAGCATCCCTACTAGTGGATCCTCCTCAAAGGAAGAATCTTTTCATGACCAACTACAAAAGCCATGGAAAGGTATGAAAGTTAGTAACTGATTCTAGTTCTACTGAAAATATTGTATCTAGGGAGATGGTAGATAAATTAAAATTGGAGAAAGTACCCCACCCAAATCCCTCCCATGTATCCTAGTTAACTAAGGGACAATAGACCCTCATAAATAAATAGGCTTGGGTAGATTTTTCTATCAAAGACTATAAGGATAGAGTCCTTTGTAATGTTGCAGATATGGATGTCTATCATATTTTGTTAGGGCATCCATGGTAGTATGATCTGTAGGCCAAACATGATGGAGTCACAAAAAAATACTAAATCATTTAGAATGGTCATAAATACAATCTACTCCCTCTTCCTGATCCTCAACAAGAAAAACCAAAGGAATAGTTGGTTATGATTATAGGAGAACAAGAAATGATTAATTCCATACAAGATTCAAAGATAGGATATGCCTTAGTCCTCAAACCTAAGGAGAAAATAATACACAAAGAAGTACCAAAGGAAGTTGATAGTCTACTATAGAAATATAAAGGTATTGTTGCAAGAGACATACCTGATGAACTCCCACCTCTGAGAGACATGTGTCACAAAATAGACTTTATTCCTGGTGCTTCCCTACCCAACAAGGCAGCATATAATCTCACCCCTGATCAGGATGCAGAGGTAACTAAACAACTAAGTGAATTATTGACTAAAGGACTCATACAAAAGAGTCTCATCCCTTTTACAGTCCCAAGTATTTTGGCCCCTAAAAAGGATGGAAAATGGAGAGTATGCACTGACTCTAGAGAAATGTACAAGATAACAATCAGATATAGATTCCTAATACCTAGAATTGAGGATCAACTAGACCAAATTGGAGGAGCATGTTATTTCTCTAAAATCGACCTTAAATCTAGTTACCATCAGATAAGAATAAGGTTGAGAGATGAGTGGAAGACTACATTTAAATCCACTGAGGGGTTATATGAATGGCATGTGATGCCATTTGGCCTTAGCAATGTTCCTAGCACCTTCATGAGACTAATGAATGAAGTGCTTCATGATTTTATAGGAAAGTTTGTGGTGGTCTATTTAGATGACATCCTAATATTTAGTGGGACTATAGGAGAGCACATGAGACACTTGGAACAAGTTCTCCAAAGGTTACATGAGAAAAAGCTATCCATAAATCTAGAAAAGTGTACATTCATACATCAAGAACTGATATTTCTTAGCTTTTTTTAATCTCTAAGGGAACATTTAAAATGGATGCTGAAAAGGTAGAGGCAATACCCAGTTGGCCAACACCAAAGACTCTAGAAGAAGTCAGGAGCTTTCATGGATTGGATACCTTTTATAGGAAGTTTTTCAAAAAACTTAGTCATGTTTATGCACCTTTACTGGATACCATCAAAGGTGGTAGAAAAACAAAATTCCAATGGACAACCCAATAAAATGAGGCTTTTGAATACTTTAAGGGAAGAGTAGCACAATATACCATTTTGGCACTACCTACCTTCAAAAAGTTATGCACAATGGAGACAGATGTTAGTAATCTAACCATAGGTGTAGTCCTTAGTCAAGATGGAAGACCAATAGCTTTCTTCTCAGAAAAACTAAATGAGGCAAAGAGAAATTATAGTACATATGACTTGGAACTTTATGCTATGGTTTAAGCCCTCAAGAAATGGAGGAATTAATTTCTTCCTAAGGAATTTATTGTCTTTACAGATAATCATGTATTAATTTTTCTTAACAGTCAAGACAAGTTAAGTTGCAGGCACATGAAATGGGTTGAACAACTCCAAGCATTCACATTTTCTATAAAGCATAAGAAGGGAACCTCAAACAAAGTTGTAGATGCTCTTAGTAGAAGAGTGATTTTGGTTGAAGAAGTGCAGGTCCAAAGCATGGGAATTGATGCCCTCAAGCACCTATACAAGGATGATTCAGACTTTGGTGATATTTACAAGGTTTTCTCTACTCTTTCAGATGCATATAATACCATTATTCAGAATATTTACTGCAGAATGGTCTTTTGTTCAAAGGGGGTCAACTCTATATTCCTAAATGCTCCATGAGGGAAAATCTGATAAAAGAAAACATTGTGGTACATTAGTGGGTCATTTTGGCATTGATAAGACACTTGAAATCATAAGGAGAAACTATCATTTGCCAAAACTTTCTACTGATGTTAAAAAATTCATTGAAACATGTACAATTTGCCAAAGAGCTAAAGGAGTCAGAACCAATCAAAGTCTTTATCAACCACTCCCAATTCCAATGGTGCCATGGGACAGTGTGAGTATGGATTTTGTCTTAGGACTTCTAAGAACTAAACAGGGATTTGATAGAATATTTTTTATAGTTGACAGATTTAGAAAAATGGCACACTTTGTTCCTTGTAAGGTTTCTAATGATGCATCTCATATTGCTAACTTGTTCTTTAAGGAGGTGGTTAGGATTCATGGATTGCCAAAATCCATTATCTTAGACAGAGATGTGAAATTCCAAGGGCATTTTTGGAGAACCCTTTGGAAAAATTTGGGGACAAACTTGTCATTCAGTTCTTCATACTATTCACAAACAGATGGGTATACTGAAGTTGTAAATAGGTCATTAGGCAACCTTCTAAGGTGTCTAACAAAATAATATGGATAGACTTGGGATGCTATCCTTCCTCAAGAAGAATTATCTTTCAATGATTCAATAAATAGGTCAACGTGGAAGACACCATTCCACATAAACTATGGAATACATCCAAGAGGAGTCATGGAGTTAAGAGAGTTACCGACTAACTTCAAGGTTAGTGCATAGGGCGAAGATTTGTATGCATGGATCATATAGATTCATGAGCATGTCAGAGATACACTGAATCATAACACTATAAAGTACAAGGAATAGGCAGATAAAAAGAAGAGACATGTGACTTTCAAAGAAGGAGATCAAGTGTGGGCATATTTGAATAAGGCAAGGCTACCTAGGGGGCACACCAAATTGCAGATGAGAAATATTGGTCCCTATCAAATACTCCATAAGTTTGGAGATAATGCTTATGAAATTTCCTTACCTCCCAAGATTGCTATTTCTCCCATTTTTAATGTTTGTGATTTGACTCCTTATAAAGGTGATGCAAGGCCTACTGATTCTTTGTAGGATACTAAAGATACACATGCAGAATGGATAAAGGATTTGCCACCAAGCCAACCATTACAATTGGAAAAGATTCTTGACTCCAAGGTTGTCAAATGGACTAGGAAGAAGACATATATTGATTACTTGGTTAAATGGAAGGGGCTACCTGATATTGATGACATATGGATGAATGAAGAATCTATTAATAAACATGGAACATCTCTTCAACAATTTCTCTCAAGTGGAACTTGAGCTTTCAAAACAAGGGAGTATGGTGCAGGGGTACCTCCCTACATTCTTCAATGAAAGATCTTCATCATGAGCCTCCAAGGATTTACCCAAGGGCCTTCATGCCTAAGGTTTGAAGATAACATCATAGATTTATCTTATAAGCCAAATGTAAGGCCTAGTCACCCTTGGTGTGGTTATAAACCATGGGTTTTGACTATGGTCCAAAGGCACATGTAGGTATTTAGGATATCTTAGGTGTCTTTCTAGGTTATTTTAATAATTTAATAATGTTTGGGATCCTCATGATCCAAGGCTTACACCTTATAGGCTCATTAGGAGCCAGAATGCAACATTTTGTAAAAAGTTACAAAATGCAAGAAACATTGCTCGACAACTTTTCCAAAAAGTTGCTATCAATTTGTAAAAACCTCCCAACGGTCACAACCTTTGAAAAATGGTTGGATTCATTGGGAAAATTATTCAAATAGCCCTTTCGGGAGGGTGGAAGACATAGTTATATAATTGGCATTCGAATCAATAAAAATTCCCTATTTTTCCCTAAATTTTGGACTGTAAACAGTGCACGCACGAATTGGTATGGAATTGAAAAGAAGAAGATTGATAGGTCTGGTGTATAACATTAACTAAGACTCTAATGCACTTGGATTGAGTGAGTTTAGAGATCGGAGTCAAAAGATATAATAATTTATGTACTGGGTTTTCAGGAAACTCTCATGAATCAGGGTTTCAACAAACAATGCCCTAACTTTATTTTCCTCTATGGAATTCCCATGCAAAGTGGGGAAATGCAATTAGGGTCAATGTACTTTAGATCCTCAAGAGTGCAGGAAAAGGGGGATTTTTTTGTGAGGTTTTCTTGCAAACCCTAGGCCAAGCATCTCTATGTGCTTGGTCCAGAATATGAAAGAGTGAAGTGATAGTGGCACTTTGGGGATGGATGAAAGAATATGATGATGGATTTTTGTCTCTTTGGGGTCCTTAAACCCATTCCAATCAGTGATTTTCCTTGGACAATCGACTGGTGAACACTTCCTTAAATAACCAAGCCAATTAGCCCTATTAGGACTAGTGGATCAGGAATTGTTAGGTAGTGTCCACACTGGTTGGGATCTCACGATATAGAGGTTTGACATAACTAAATAAAGGGTATCCAAATCTACAAATTTTTTTGTAGTCTCTTTGTAAGAATCTAGATCTAAGTCCCTAGAACCTCACTCATAGGTTACAAGCCTAGAAGGCATAAAAACCAGAGTTCTTGTCAAAAAGACATAGGCAGTTATAGGGTTTGAAAATCACTCCCATAAGAGACATACAGTTAGCATGGAACCTTTATATCTCCTTCTCTTATCCATAGGTTCCTATTTGATACAAAGCCAGAATAGAAGGCATTCTCTACCAAGGAAGACAAGGGTCTTCTAGGAGGGTAGTAAGTTGTGGAAGTTGTAAGATCTTCAGAGGGTGTAGGGCACTCTTCCTAGATAATTTGGCCCTAGAGAAGGCATCGAAGGCCACACCACTCTCAAAATGCCTTAATGGGGGGAGAGCTCTATGTCACTTATATGTCAAAAATTGCCTCTGAATCCTCTTAAATGCAACCATGTGACTATTTTTATGATTCACAGATGCTATAAAAATTTGATCTCCATGACCCCTCTCAAAGAAGAACTTGTCTACAAGATTAAACACACCAAATACTCAAAATCACGTATATTAGATGTGTTGATTCACATAAGGTTCACTAAAATGTAATGTATGCAAATGCCTTAACTAGAATTTGCATAAAATTTAGTTTATTCAAATCAAATATATGAAAAGACAATGAAGATCAAGTATTTTCATATACTGATATATGAGATGTGGTATCTTAAAAATGAGTGTCATGATGGTCTAATCAAGATGACTGAGTGTTAAAATAGACAATATGGTGATAGGATAAGAGTGGATAATCAAAATGAGAGAAAATTCATCAATTTGTAGATTTTTTGTGAGGAAAATCAATGGCAAAGATTTGATGATATATGTGTGGACATGATTAATTGAGAGAGTTGGCATAGATTGAGGGCTTAACACTATGACAAGTGTCACAAGAAGAATGAATTTTTAAGTGATAGGTGTGCTCATACACAAGTAAGGTCATGAAATAAACATCTCTATGACATGTCGAAAAGGTATGGTGGATTGTTAAAGAGACATATTTATGACATGCGTAAGTGGTAGAGTGGCTATTATGTGACATGTTTATGATGTAGGGTGGCTATGATGAGACATTTGCATGATCACACATGTGTGTGAATGAGGAGAATAGGGACACTTATCACATGAAGGAAAGTTTAGGTCTTGATCAATGTATATGAATTTAACATGGATTTAAGGGCTACAATTGCATGGAAAAGGATTAAGGGTGATGTAGAATTAAATATTAGGAAGAATGGTAATGAAGGCTGACTAGTCTAAATCCAATGACGAAGTACATATTAATTAGTTGATTTAGTTGTAGGGTTTGTGGGACAAGGCTAGAAAAAAATAAATAAATATAAATTCAATTAATTAAGGATGAAGGGTAAAGAAAAAGGATAAATTAAATACATAATAAATATTTATTTAATTGGATAGAATGAGATAAAACCAATTGTAGTTAATTATGGACACATTTAGGTGTCTATGATCACCATATCAACTATAATCCTCTCATCCTCCATCATTCCAAACAACAATGATGAGATCCAAGCCAAAATTATGAGACACTAATGATCATATAGAAATGTCATTATATCCAACTTAATATCTAAATACAAACAAGTTAATTACGAAAGATAACAAATATTCCCAAGTGGATTCCAAGTACTTGTCTACATAGCTAGACCAATAAGTTTTGCAACTTATTGAAAACACACCCAACTAAGTACACCATAAAATAAGGTAAACACACCCACTAGTAGACCTATTTCTATCAACAAGGTTTTCAACAATACTCACAAGAAAGGTGTGGGTTATGTTATAAAAAACATCTAGTATCAAGTAACACAACAATGATCTTAAAAATTATAACCAAATTATTTCAAAATGAAACATACTTCCTCTAAAGATTTTTTCTTACTCTCTCACCAATAATATTTATAGCTCTCCCAAGTTTTCCACATAAATAGATAGAGATAAAATAATGAAGTATAATAGCAATAAATGACCACAAATAATATGAACACAATAACTCCACATAAACCTTATCTTCAATGACATATTAATATGAACCTCTAGAAATATTTAATGGACCATACAAAGAAAACTTGTAAATCATATGACATAGCATGTCAACATCCCTAAGAACTCTAATTGTGAAACATTAGATTTCCTTGCAATACCCTAAATAAAAGATCCTTCTCAGCTTCTAGTCATTTAATCAAAACATCAAATAAATTAACAATTTAACACTAAAATAGAAAGGATAACCAAAGGAAGATCAACTAAACAAAATTCAAAAACTACGGAATGTGCCCTAACACCATCCCCTTATAGTACTCTTTTAAACTAGATCTTCATAACAAACTCATATCTATAATGGAAAAGGAAAAATAAAGCATGCAAATTACTCCTCAAATAAGACCTTCAGAATTAATACCCCCAACTCAAGACTTATTGCCATAAAAAAAACAAAGCATGAAACAAAATTCATTATAAAATAAGGTAGAATACACCTATTAGATGACTCTCTACCAAGTGCAAAACATTGGGGAATGATGTTTCTCTATCCATGACTAATATCCTTATCAAGGCCATGTTAAAATCACATCCAACTCCATGCGAAGACTTAAGAACTATTATTCCAACACCCAATGTCAACAAAACTAGAGATCGCCAAGCTCACCTAAATTTATGTAGCATCCATGAGCACCCAATAGACTATCTCATGCCAATTGCATCAACACAATACCTAAAATATAGCAAAAAATAAATGAAAACTTCACTAAACACTAGAAGACTATATCAAATTATTATGTAAGATTCCCTTACATGATCAATACAAGGTCTAAGAACTAGTCATGAAGGAGTGATTTACATAGCCTTCAAGAAAAATAATCTAATTTTTATAATAAAAATAATGCTCCCAAAAGTGATGTATCATTCTAAAAATCCAATTGATAAAGCAGATTCCACCATATAACATCAATGCCCATCTTCTAACTAAGGATTACTAGTCAAATAAGCAAATACACATTATTTCCAAATCTCCCACTAGAAGTGATACCAAGTGACTCGTGACATTACGGTAATTATATGTTAACTAAAATAACTTGTTCACCCTCAAAGAATCAAAGAATGTAACTACAACACCAATAAATTCTAAGGTAGAACCATGATCTCCACTAGGAAGATAGAACTATGTAACTATATTCCTCGTGACACCATAGCCAATCAAAAAATGCAACTATCTTAGGCACTTTGAACACCATCTCTTTTCCTCATACCAACAAACATACTAATGCACTCATTGACCAATAAAAGATCAACTAAAAAAATCTACATCAACACTAAACAATCTACAAGTATAGATAACTCACATTCAAGCTATCTAGTAACCTGCACTTGTGTAAACAACTCACAAATCTTTACATATTGTAGAATTTCAAACAACCCAACATATGCTAAGACAACTAACTATTAGCATATTGACACAACCCAAACACTAGATCAACTCAAAATCTAATTTGCCACAAGCTCAATAAGTAACCACAATTTAAAAACCCAAAAGCAATATTACACAAATGTTTAAATGAATAATGTACATACCAACACTTATGTACTTATTTGCATTAAAATTCTCACTAAAAGTAGCTATCAAAATATATCTTATAGCATGAATTTCATTTTTTTTCATTAACACCGCCATATAAATTTTGAAAAAATATACACTTGAAAAAATCATATAAAACTCCAAAACGTTACATCTCCCCCAGAAGTACATTCAATATGTGTATTTAAACAAGTCTAAAACCCCGGGGACTATTCATGTGGCCCACCAGGTAAAAAGAATCTCAAGTCTCTAGAAAATATACTCTCTATATTCATCATATGTTACAAGGAAAGTGGGCTCTACCTTTTTTCCCTTCAAAAATATTAAAATAAAAATTCAACTTTAACATTTTAAATCTCATGATTTCCTTTCACGTGGGCTTATCTTTTAGATGCTAAAAGACAATCAAGAGCTTATCTTCAAGCTTTTCATTTAAAACACAAAAAGTATTACACGACTACTATGGCTCTCCCGACCTCTTCTTAATATTCCACGTCCGCCTCAAACAAGATTTTATATTTTCGAAATCCACAAAAAGAGCATCCTCTCCCACAAGCTCTAATACTAATTGTTAAGGATTTCAAGTCAATTTTTATGGGAGAAATTAAGGTAGAATAGTACGTAGAGTCTATAATGTGAAATAATCACAAATCATAAATACATATGGACCTTGAGAAAATCTTTGGAAAAGATTAATTTATGTATCACAAATTCAATATATAATTTCAAGAATGATAGTATAAGACACTTACAATGTTCTTCATATATAACCATAACATCATTAAGAGATACAATTACATTCTTCATATGGTAAATTCAAGAGCATATATGAGAGGCATACATTTCACTCCATTCTTCTCTCAAGATATCTTTCTACATATACAATCTGATTGAGATGCTCTTAAATGCATACATACACCACTACATGTGCTTTTCTTTTAATAGAACAAACTTGTACAAAACTACTAATTGGTATTACATAAACCATGACCCAAAACCATAAATACATGTATAAATCCTCATACAATTTATATGTATGCCTGAATATTCCTATCTTGGTGTGGTATGCACATCTTAAAATGTTGAACAATAAAATAATAATATTTACATTACTATGCAAGGTGTACAACGCATCTTTCCCAAGTTCTAATAAGAGAGGAGTAAGGACTAGCATTAGAGAAAATAGCTTCTACCTCTTGGAGCACTTAAACCATCTTCTCAATTTCATTGTTTTGCTTAAGGACTATCAATGAGGCTAAATATTTGGAGGATAATTACCAAGAATGGCATGGGCATGGGAACTTAGATGGGGTATACATTTAAGCTTCTTAAGTACTTGTTGATATTTATCAAAGAGGCCTTGGAAGTCCAATAGAGAAGAGATTGAAAGATAATGAACCTCTAAAGATGGAATTGGGTCAACATACTAGAACACCCATTTTTTAACAAATTCTATACAATAGAAACTTACCATGTAAAATTCACCAACTTTTAGAGCTTGTAATATATACTCTTGGCCACAATGGTGGAATTTGAGCCATATAAAGAAGTAGTATAAATTGATAAGTCTAAGGTTTACAACCATTAGACACCCAACACTGTATTTTCTCCACCTAAGGAAAGAAAAATATCCTTAATCAATATACACTATAGTAGGCTTTACATTGTGACAATTTATCCCACAAGGTATAGTATTACCATTGACCACCATAAGTTTAAAAAATATTATAATAATGGAAATAAAATAAAAGCTAGTTGACAAGATTGTTGTTGATAAAGTTATAAATACCCCCACCATTTATGAAGACCACTAGCTTCTATCACTTGATGTGGTCATTGATCTTAAGTGCTTGGGAGGTAATTATCCTTCCAAATAATGAATATAAATATGAGCATTAGAGGTAGAATCTTATTTTTGGGAAGCTAAATCTTCTTCCATGTCAAAACAATTCCTTCGAATAATTGAGTACCACTACAAAGTCAAGGTGACATAAGTGTTTCTTTCAACATTTGTGACCTTTTGACCATTTGTTATCCCCATTAAAACATGAATCATTTTGTATTCCATCTACCATCCCTTCTTGGAAAATATACCAAATTGGGGAGGGTTAAATAGTGCCTTAATCTAATTCCTCATTTTTTGGTTTAAAAGGGAAAAGAAACCAAAAACATTTTTCTATGTTGTAGATTTGTCTCCCATAAGCAATACGATTCCAAATTAAATATTTATACCTTTACCAAAAGATCCTCTCTAAGATAATTTGTAAAATAAATTCAAAATGAGAATAATTAGGTTATATATTTGGTTTTATAGTTTCTCAATCTCACTTTGATATTCCCATATTGAATGTTGAATTGTTAAAGAATAGTGAGGGCATTCATAATGTCTTAATATGTACTAGTATTAGGATTAAGGTACATTCATGATATGTTCTACCCTATAAATCCTATGTCATATTGAATGGTTCTGACATCCTTAGAAATGTTTCTAAGGAACTTACCATGTATTAGGAAAATATTTTCTAATATTTATTCTCACTATTATTTGTAATACATTCATAAGGGGTGATGAGATCTATTAATAAATATTTTTCACTACTCAATTACGTTTAATCCCTTTTCTATGTGACCAAAAGAGACGAGCATACATGCAAGCTCACTATCACCATTGCAAAAAAATCAAATAAATTAGCCACAAGATAACAAAAGATATGCCCTAGAAAAACCCTCATGAGGTAAAAGCCCAACCTAAAAAATAATTCATACTCCATTGAATTATTTATCCATAAAGCAATTCAAAGCACTTATAAAGTTACAATAAACACCTCTAAAACATCAAGACCTCCAATGAATCCCCATGTGTCCAAGCATGTATCCATACATCCCATGTGACGCATTACAATTGCAACCTTCAGAAAGACTCAATGATGACAACCCACTCAACTAGCTAACCAAACTACTAACATGTGTTTTATTTTATAGACACAAGCTCACATAAAAAATAACTAGTGGTAAAGTAAAACCATGTGTTGCAAAACCATGTGAACACAATACCACAAACCCCTCATATAATACTAGATACTAAGTTTTTTATATTATTAAATATCTTTCCCCAATTTTAAATAAATACAATATCATTTCCCAATGTGTCATGCACATTAAATTTAATACTAATATTATAACTAAACATATAATGGCCCTGAGAATGGAATCTTTATGAAATCCATATGAGATCTCTACACGATGCATGTCCATCTGGGTGCTCCTTGATGTAACACAAATAATAGTTATAATTACAAATTTTATGTAAGGTGTGAAACACCTTATCCCAACATTCTCCAACTTATTGTATCTATTTCATAAAAGTCAATAAATGAAATGCATCATCATAGTCATACAAGTGGTGCAAGAGCACTTATGGGTCCAGGGGGGCCTAGTGAAGAATTGTCATTTATCATTGTGTCTTTATGTTATTTGAAGATGCAATAAGGTCCTAAGAACCAATTTCAATTGATTCAAGTTAGTTTTTAATGCCTTGATGCCATTTGGTCACTTGTAGCCAAGTAGGCCCTATAATGCTCATAGTTGGTCAAATCCTCCACAAGTGTGAATATAGAATGGAATTGATGTAAATATTGTTTTCAAGTCATTTATGGAATGGAGGCATTTTTAGGTGTATTTGAGGTTTTCTTGTAGAGGACTGAGGAAATTTTGAAAATTATCTAAGTTGCTAATGCAATTTTTAGTGCTAATTGTGCAACTTTGTCCCCAACAGCTAACTAATTCAAAATATAGCTGGAAACGATTGGGAAGGATGTAAATAGAACAACTATGTCTCCCTATGGTTGAGGCAATGGTTGCTGGAAGACGTGGAGTGCTATCAATAATAATTTTCTCTATTTTACTGGTTTTCCTATGTTTTTCTAATAATAGTCAATTGGTATGGCTTCATACTATGTCCAAATGGTTTACAAGTCATATTGATGAAAAGGTTGGCGATTCTACTTTAGTTTGAATTTTTTGGGGGTTCTTTACAAAGTTAGAAGCATTTCTTTGTAAGTGGGTCTAATACCCTCAATAACTAGGGTTTGAAGACAAAAATGTAAGTATCTTGGCATTTGATCATGGGAAATTCCCAATCCTTTGTAAAATAATAGGACAAAGGGTTATTTTTAATATTTTTTTGGTGGTAGATCAAACCAAGTTAATGTTTGTGATAAATTTGATGCCCTAGGCTTGACATCTTCATGTGACAGGCCTAAAATGAAGGAGTTTGAGTGCAAAAGGTGTTGCAGTGGAGGATTTGAGAGGTTTAGATACTGTCCAAAGGTACAATATTAAGTTTGAAGGTGAATTTGAGATTTTCCAAGTGGTGGTTTAGTTTGATGTTTCATTTGGAGAACACTTCATTTGTAAAGGAGACCTAATTAGCCCTCTAAAATCTCTAATCAATCAAGATATGACTGTACCGTCCCAAAGGACCCCATGAAAATTTTAATACATGTTTTAAGCCTTATAAAAGGGTACTTTAAAATGGTATCTATTTTTTTCTAAGGTTAATGGTTAATAAGTTGTAGTCAGAAAACCCTCTGTATAGGCTACAAGGCCTAGTTGTCTCTTGAAACCAATGATGTTGAATGGTGTAATGGATTTGTGCCAGTGGTGGCATTGAGTGGTTTGGGGTTATTTGAGATTTTAAACACCATAAGATTCATTTTCCTAACCTTGGGACGGTATATTTCCTTTTTTGGTTCAAGTTTCCATCTCGGGGTCTCAACCTTGCTTTGAGGACATTGAACTTGAATACCTCCACGTGTCTCACTATGTTTGAACTTTAAAATAAGTGACTTGAGTAAGTTATTTCACCTTTAAAACCTCTACATCATAGTGGTATCATAGCCAAAGGTATGGTTGTGTGTTGAGAAATAAATTGTGGGTAGTTGAAGAGTCTAGCAAAATGTCTCCAAAAGATGTGTCTACAACAATGATTGGAATAGTGATGGCCCTAGAAGAAGAGATCAATGCAATGAGGGTGGCCAAAGAGAGAAGGATAGGAATGAAGAAGCACAAGAAAGTGACACAAAGGAAG